>OX183130.1:56622494-56700733 GCA_945261195.1 Cryptosula pallasiana | reverse complement strand
AATGATGATGATGATGATGATGATGATGATGATGATGATGATGATGATGATGATGATGATGATGATGATGATGATGATGATGATGATGATGATGATGATGATGATGATGATGATGATGATGATGATGATGATGATGATGATGATGATGAATGATGATGATGATGATGATGATGATGATGATGATGATGATGATGATGATGATGATGATGATGATGATGATGATGATGATGATGATGATGATGATGATGATGATGATGATGATGATGATGATGATGATGATGATGATGATGATGATGATGATGATGATGATGATGATGATGATGATGATGATGATGATGATGATGATGATGATGATGATGATGATGATGATGATGATGATGATGATGATGATGATGATGATGATGATGATGATGATGATGATGATGATGATGATGATGATGATGATGATGATGATGATGATGATGATGATGATGATGATGATGATGATGATGATGATGATGATGATGATGATGATGATGATGATGATGATGATGATGATGATGATGATGATGATGATGATGATGATGATGATGATGATGATGATGATGATGATGATGATGATGATGATGATGATGATGATGATGATGATGATGATGATGATGATGATGATGATGATGATGATGATGATGATGATGATGATGATGATGATGATGATGATGATGATGATGATGATGATGATGATGATGATGATGATGATGATGATGATGATGATGATGATGATGATGATGATGATGATGATGATGATGATGATGATGATGATGATGATGATGATGATGATGATGATGATGATGATGATGATGATGATGATGATGATGATGATGATGATGATGATGATGATGATGATGATGATGATGATGATGATGATGATGATGATGATGATGATGATGATGATGATGATGATGATGATGATGATGATGATGATGATGATGATGATGATGATGATGATGATGATGATGATGATGATGATGATGATGATGATGATGATGATGATGATGATGATGATGATGATGATGATGATGATGATGATGATGATGATGATGATGATGATGATGATGATGATGATGATGATGATGATGATGATGATGATGATGATGATGATGATGATGATGATGATGATGATGATGATGATGATGATGATGATGATGATGATGATGATGATGATGATGATGATGATGATGATGATGATGATGATGATGATGATGATGATGATGATGATGATGATGATGATGATGATGATGATGATGATGATGATGATGATGATGATGATGATGATGATGATGATGATGATGATGATGATGATGATGATGATGATGATGAATGATGATGATGATGATGATGATGATGATGATGATGATGATGATGATGATGATGATGATGATGATGATGAATGATGATGATGAATGATGATGATGAATGATGATGATGAATGATGATGATGAATGATGATGATGAATGATGATGATGAATGATGATGATGAATGATGATGATGAATGATGATGATGAATGATGATGATGAATGATGATGATGAATGATGATGATGAATGATGATGATGAATGATGATGATGAATGATGATGATGAATGATGATGATGAATGATGATGATGAATGATGATGATGAATGATGATGATGAATGATGATGATGAATGATGATGATGAATGATAATGATGAATGATAATGATGAATGATAATGATGAATGATAATGATGAATGATAATGATGAATAATAATGATGAATAATAATGATGAATAATAATGATGAAATAATGAATATAATGATGAATAATAATGATGAATAATAATGATGAATAATAATGATGAATAATAATGATGAATAATAATGATGAATAATAATGATGATGAATAATAATGATGATGAATAATAATGATGAATAATAATGATGATGAATAATAATGATGATGAAATAATGATGATGAATAATAATGATGATGAATAATAATAATAATGATGATGAATAATAATAATAATGATGATGAATAATAATAATAATGATGATGAATAATAATAATAATGATGATGAATAATAATAATAATGATGATGAATAATAATAATAATGATGATGAATAATAATAATAATGATGATGAATAATAATAATAATGATGATGAATAATAATAATAATGATGATGAATAATAATAATAATGATGATGAATAATAATAATAATGATGATGAATAATAATAATAATGATGATGAATAATAATAATAATGATGATGAATAATAATAATAATGATGATGAATAATAATAATAATGATGATGAATAATAATAATAATGATGATGAATAATAATAATAATGATGATGAATAATAATAATAATGATGATGAATAATAATAATAATGATGATGAATAATAATAATAATGATGATGAATAATAATAATAATGATGATGAATAATAATAATAATGATGATGAATAATAATAATAATGATGATGAATAATAATAATAATGATGATGAATAATAATAATAATGATGAATAATAATAATAATGATGATGAATAATAATAATAATGATGATAATAATAATAATAATGATGATGAATAATAATAATAATGATGATGAATAATAATAATAATGATGATGAATAATAATAATAATGATGAATAATAATAATAATGATGATGAATAATAATAATATGATGATGAATAATAATAATAATGATGATGAATAATAATAATAATGATGATGAATAATAATAATAATGATGATGAATAATAATAATAATGATGATGAATAATAATAATAATGATGATGAATAATAATAATAATGATGAATAATAATAATAATGATGATGAATAATAATAAATGATGATGAATAATAATAATAATGATGATGAATAATAATAATAATGATGATGAATAATAATAATAATGATGATGAATAATAATAATAATGATGATGAATAATAATAATAATGATGATGAATAATAATAATAATGATGAATAATAATAATAATGATGAATAATAATAATAATGATGAATAATAATAATAATGATGAATAATAATAATAATGATGAATAATAATAATAATGATGAATAATAATAATAATGATGAATAATAATAATAATGATGAATAATAATAATAATGATGAATAATAATAATAATGATGAATAATAATAATAATGATGAATAATAATAATAATGATGAATAATAATAATAATGATGAATAATAATAATAATGATGAATAATAATAATAATGATGAATAATAATAATAATGATGAATAATAATAATAATGATGAATAATAATAATAATGATGAATAATAATAATAATGATGAATAATAATAATAATGATGAATAATAATAATAATGATGAATAATAATAATAATGATGAATAATAATAATAATGATGAATAATAATAATAATGATGAATAATAATAATAATGATGAATAATAATAATAATGATGAATAATAATAATAATGATGAATAATAATAATAATGATGAATAATAATAATAATGATGAATAATAATAATAATGATGAATAATAATAATAATGATGAATAATAATAATAATGATGAATAATAATAATAATGATGAATAATAATAATAATGATGAATAATAATAATAATGATGAATAATAATAATAATGATGAATAATAATAATAATGATGAATAATAATAATAATGATGAATAATAATAATAATGATGAATAATAATAATAATGATGAATAATAATAATAATGATGAATAATAATAATAATGATGAATAATAATAATAATGATGAATAATAATAATAATGATGAATAATAATAATAATGATGAATAATAATAATAATGATGAATAATAATAATAATGATGAATAATAATAATAATGATGAATAATAATAATAATGATGAATAATAATAATAATGATGAATAATAATAATAATGATGAATAATAATAATAATGATGAATAATAATAATAATGATGAATAATAATAATAATGATGAATAATAATAATAATGATGAATAATAATAATAATGATGAATAATAATAATAATGATGAATAATAATAATAATGATGAATAATAATAATAATGATGAATAATAATAATAATGATGAATAATAATAATAATGATGAATAATAATAATAATGATGAATAATAATAATAATGATGAATAATAATAATAATGATGAATAATAATAATAATGATGAATAATAATAATAATGATGAATAATAATAATAATGATGAATAATAATAATAATGATGAATAATAATAATAATGATGAATAATAATAATAATGATGAATAATAATAATAATGATGAATAATAATAATAATGATGAATAATAATAATAATGATGAATAATAATAATAATGATGAATAATAATAATAATGATGAATAATAATAATAATGATGAATAATAATAATAATGATGAATAATAATAATAATGATGAATAATAATAATAATGATGAATAATAATAATAATGATGAATAAAAACAACAGTTTTATTATTATTACCATTTATTAATGATCAATAGATACTAGTTGATGAGGATTATTTATCATTATTATTGTATTATTTTTTATAATAATAATAATTAATTATTTTGTTTTACATAATAACATTAACATCATCATTAATTATTGTTATAAATATTGTAATAATGCACTGCGATATCAACAATGATTATCATTATTTATTATTATTATCAACCATCATTGATTTACATTATTATTACTGGGTTTATTCTGTTGTATATAATAATATTTTTCCAAACTTGATTCTTTTGAAAAAAAAGATTATACTAGCGCAGTATGACAAACCAACAGAGTGTGTAATGATGACCTAATAAGAATGAGACAAGTCACAATAATTATAATGAAAATAATTATCATCATAATATTGTTTGTTATTATTATTTAAATTAGTCCGTTTTATTTATCAATTATTTAAAATAAATAATTAATTAAGAGCAACTTATTAATGCTGGAAAATTTTAATTGTATAACATCAATCGCCGGTAGACAATAATTCAATTTTCATAACATATATATTATTGTGTAGCATTGAGCTTTTATTATTTATGGTCATAAACAATAATTAGGCTCATATTTTGTTTCTCCCTTCTGTTTGACTAAAATAATTACCCGCCTGCTAAGTCGCCAATTTGGTTTGACAACAAATCCAAGGAACAGACTGCATAAACCATAGACCTATAACCTATAGGTATATGGCATAGACCATGGATGAAGTATATGGTGTTCTTAGTCTATGCCACAAACGTAGAATTATCTGCCCGATACTTTCGGCGTTGTCATAGAACTAGGCAGATCTAAATAAAAAATTTATAGAGCGTATTTTCATTGTCCCTTTGAGAGGCTTTATGGTTCAATACTCGAAATTATAACTTTGACATACCCACGGGTTCGGGTACTCTACTCGTCCATTCATACTCGCGGGTTCGAGTTCGGGTGCATACCCGTCCTAGCACTAATGTTACTGTATGTATGTATGTACTGTATGTATGTACTGTATGTATGTACTGTATGTATGTACTGTATGTATGTACTGTATGTATGTACTGTATGTATGTATGTACTGTATGTATGTACTGTATGTATGTACTGTATGTATGTACTGTATGTATGTACTGTATGTATGTACTGTATGTATGTACTGTATGTATGTACTCTATGTATGTATGTACTGTATGTATGTATGTATGTATGTATGTATGTATGTATGTATGTATGTATGTATGTATGTATGTATGTATGTATGTATGTATGTATGTATGTATGTATGTATGTATGTATGTATGTATGTATGTATGTATGTATGTATGTATGTATGTATGTATGTATGTATGTATGTATGTATGTATGTATGTATGTATGTATGTATGTATGTATGTATGTATGTATGTATGTATGTATGTATGTATGTAGGTATGTATGTACTGTATGTATGTATTGTATGTACTGTATGTACTGTATGTATGTACTGTTTGTATGTACTGTATGTATGTACTGTATGTATGTACTGTATGTATGTACTGTATGTATGTACTGTATGTATGAACTGTATGTATGTACTGTATGTATTGTATGTATGTACTGTATGTATGTACTGTATGTATGTACTGTATGTATGTACTGTATGTATGAACTGTATGTATGTACTGTATGTATATACTGTATGTATGTACTGTATGTATGTGCTGTACGTATATACTGTATTTATGTACTGTATGTATGTACTGTATGTATGAACTGTATGTATGTACTGTATGTATATACTGTATGTATATACTGTATGTATGTACTGTATGTATGTGCTGTACGTATATACTGTATTTATGTACTGTATGTATGTACTGTATGTATGAACTGTATGTATGTACTGTATGTATATACTGTATGTATATACTGTATGTATATACTGTATGTATGTACTGTACGTATGTGCTGTGTATGTATGTACTGTATGTATGTACTGTATGTATATACTGTATTTATGTACTGTATGTATGTACTGTGTATGTATTGTATGTATGTACTGTATGTATGTATGTATGTATGTATGTATGTATGTATGTATGTATGTATGTATGTATGTATGTATGTATGTATGTATGTACTGTATGTATGTACTGTATGTACTGTATGTATGTACTGTATGTATGTACTGTTTGTATGTACTGTATGTATGTACTGTATGTATGTACTGTATGTATGTACTGTATGTATGTACTGTATGTATGAACTGTATGTATGTACTGTATGTATTGTATGTATGTACTGTATGTATGTACTGTATGTATGTACTGTATGTATGTACTGTATGTATGTACTGTATGTATGAACTGTATGTATGTACTGTATGTATATACTGTATGTATGTACTGTATGTATGTGCTGTACGTATATACTGTATTTATGTACTGTATGTATGTACTGTATGTATGAACTGTATGTATGTACTGTATGTATATACTGTATGTATATACTGTATGTATGTACTGTATGTATGTGCTGTACGTATATACTGTATTTATGTACTGTATGTATATACTGTATGTATGTACTGTATGTATGTACTGTGTGTATGTATATACTGTATGTATGTACTGTATGTATGTACTGTATGTATGTACTGTATGTATGTACTGTATGTATGTATGTACTGTATGTATGTATGTACTGTATGTATATACTGTATTTATGTACTGTATGTATGTACTGTATGTATGTACTGTATGTATGTACTGTATGTATGTAATGTATGTGTGTGTTGTATGTGTGTGCTGTATGTGTCTGCTGTATGTATGTTCTACATGTATGACTGTACTGTATGTATTATATATATTATATTTCTACGTATGCAATATGACTATGTATGATGGGTGTCTGTGTATACAACATATCTGTGTATGTTATATGTCTGTATATATTTGTGTATTCTACATATCTGTCATATTTTTTATGAGTATCAGGTAGACATTCAGCTAGTATTGCAGTGGCACCACCATTGTCAGCCATTTGGTGTCAGATTCATTGTAGACTGAAAAACCAGGTTGAAACAAATCTTACCTTTGAATGTTTGAGCGAAAAGTTGTTTGATCTCTTCACATTTTTCATTATAGTCCATGTGTACATCTCTACGTATGAGCTCATGGAGCATGTCCTGTGTCTGAAAGTACAGACATTCAAGTGCATGTTTGTGGTTACCTCAAATTCGAAATTCAGTGGATGCATGTTTATATTTATTAAAATAGGAATGATGTAAAAAGTACATTGTATGCTTCGAATACTGCAAATTTTCCTCCTTCAGATTTCTTTTTCCAAGTATCAGTAATATTCAAGTGCTCCACTCGCTGTTGTAGAGACTCAAATGGTCCTCTACTGTTAAATTCGCACACGTCCCCAAAGCTGCGGTCCCGCATTCCACATATGCATGGGTATTTCCCTGATTAAAATAATTTTGCACTCAATTTTTTATTGCAGTTTGATGCTATTAGGACAATCAGTTATGATTTCCATGTTTTATCATTGATGTTGCAGGCATATCACTGACCTCCACACTGTTGACCAGCTTCCATTTGCCTTGCTGGAGTGTCTCCCGAGAAGAATCTGAAATGATCTTTATACTCTAATCCCTGTATAGACAGATGGGTGTCTAGCTCCACAACATCCTCCAATCGTGTTGGTACGTACAACAGTTGATCTTTAATTGCAGAACCCGAGCGCGCTAAGAGATATACATAAGGTGCCTCAACTGTAGCCTGCACATTTACTGTGTAGTCCTGAAACATAGCAATAACATGTTTTCTGCATACACGGACTATATATGAGTGCAGGCCATTGTTTATAACTACATGCTCCGGAATTTCATCTCCTGTTTGGCATAGAATATCCTAATGCATAACCTCTGGATAAAATTGTTAAATGGGCTTGCTCCAAGTTTCATGCTAAACTGAGTCTACCACAAATCCCACAGTTTGTGAGCCAAAATAATATCAACAGGTTTTAATTGGTTGTAATTGTTTGTCATATAATTTTTTTTTCATTCTTGGTACAACATCCCAATCACTTTATGTGTAGCTTTAGAAGCATCAGTTAGCCTACTCCTGTCATAAAAATATTACATTAAACCATCAAAGAGGTATTTATGACCAGTGTAATTGCCTATAGACACAAATAGTCATAATAGCCATTCTAATTATTCTAATGCAAAAATCATTGTTGTGTAGCTATTAATGATTTTTACTGAAACATTGCACAAATCAAGTTTCATAAAACATACGCAAAAATGTAGCAAGGCCTCCACAGATAAAACATCAAAATATATAATTTTACAGCATTAATGTTACTTGTGTCAATATAAAATGACATAATGTCAATTGCTCACCAAATTACGTTTTCTGTTGAATTCTTCATCAGTGTAATAGACCACATCGTCAAACAAAAACCAAACCATAAACAGGTAGTGGCTGCTCCCTACAAAAGACATACATTTGTCACATTTGCATCATTCAAGTGTTTGCTATAGCCAACTTGCTGACACAGTGCAACATTCTTACCCGCGATGTCTGAGTGGTCATGCCACAATGTCATGTGCCTAGTTCTTGTGAGGGCTTCATATTTCTCCCTTGGAAGTTCTGAGTCCAAAACTGGAATACCTGCAATTGAGAAAATCAATGTTTGCTGTCAGTAATTGTTTTTAATCGCAGGTACACCTTTTCATGAATTTTTAAGATTGTATATTGTCAGATCTGCTAATCATTTTAGATTGGGATAGTTATTATATAGAAGCATACCATGGTCTGACAAGAAAGTCTCTATATCGGCTGCTGTCATAGACTCCGTGTCTGGTGCTCTCAATAGCTTGAGCGAAAACATCCGCTGCAGGTGCTCCTCCCGTATTGACTTAGGATCAAATTTTCTTCCTGATACCTCGTGCTTTGTTGTGATCTGCAATTTTTTTTGACATTTTTTGTGATCACACAATGCAATGTACATGTATTTGTGGTCTTTTTAAACAGCTGAGCTTTGAATCTACTCTTGTATTATAAATATCAACTGAATTAACGTACAACATCTCCATTATTGATAGTCGTCTTTGTGTATTGCATGGGAACAATTGGTTTGCCGATATCCACAGCACCAGACTCTATTACCTTTTGTTTGTGCTGCTTTAACACTTTGTAGGAAGTTCTTCTTTTGACATTAAGCTTGTGCCCTCTGTAGTTCAACCAACAGGTTCTCTGTTGCCTTTTTACTGTTTGATCATAGCCGAAAGATTTTGCAATGGCTTTAACTACCTAAAAAGATGAACAGTACATATTAATCATGTTTGCAAATGTTTTTTTCTTGCACTCTTACTGCTTCTGACGTAGGCCATAATACGTATTACCAATGCCAGCTAAATAAATCACAAATAAACAATATATTGAATCGGAAATACCTGAGCCATATTGCCTGGGGGTTTCTGTGAACTTCTCCTCACTAGCTCTATTTTTCTTCCAACTCCTGTCCAATTGTTCACTCGCTCAGACTCGGGGATGTCACGGAGTGTGTCTTCTGACCACTTGTAGTGGGAGCGCAGCCGTCCGGTGTGAGACTTGTTCTTGGTAGTTCTTTTAACACCATATGAGTCTCGTATCTGTATGGTCCACTCTGCTCCTGATTGTTTTGATGCAAACAAAGCTAGGTGGTCCTGAGAGACGGCGTTTTGCTTTCTTTGATATAAAATCAACGTTGTCAATTTTCCGTTTCCCCACGACCTTTTTTATGAAATGGTTAATGTGTGGCGTGCTCGCAATGGCTGCACGAATTGGCTTAACAACCGACTCTATTACGCCACGAATATCGCTTTCACTAATTTGATCCGGAGTTTTATGCAAGACATTGTTTACTTTTTTAATGTCAACTTCTCTTGGAGTTAGTGGTAAGCTATGTTCTTTTGGCTGGTTATTCATTTTCAGGTAGAAAGTTTTGGTATGGCTGGCTCTACATTCCTGGCAGTTGATGAGTGTGTGAGACTTTCTCTCAGTGAGTGAGAGCAGCAGAAAGTTTTCTTTTGAAAAATGTGTTGCGAACTCCAACTTTTCGTTGTTTTTTGATCTGTTAACATATGATAACCTGTTCTGTAGATGCCTGCAGATGCTTCTTCTTTTCTTAGTCCAATATTGCTCATTGAAATTGTGAATTTCACATTCTTGGTTAATATGTCTAACATCCTTAATGGCAGTGCATCCAAGAAAGTAGATGACGCTGAGAAATCCACAGTAGTTAGCTCCGTACATCCCAGTAATTGTAGTAGTTTACTTGTGACAATACAGAAAAGTGCTTGCTGGTTGCTCAAATTTGGCGCAATAAATTATTGCTAATTCCTACTAGTCTCAATTGGATGGGAATTCCGTTTGATCAAGAAGTCATTACATGTTTGCTTATCCATCTCTGCTTTGAGGTAGATGGGTACCACATCAGTATGTACTGAATAGTGTTGATAATAGTTGTAGGAACTTTGTCTATACCCTGTGGCTGCCAATTTTTTGCTTTGTTACTCATTTTGGATATTGCTAACCTAACACTAAAATATTGGGGCAAGCAGTGACGATTGCTGAGTTGGTACAGCTGTTATCCCTGCACAACATTTAAAGTAAATCAGATTTTTGCTTCGTTATTTTTTTAATTGAAGCAGCATTAGCCACATTAGGATTACACATGAAGAGATTCGAATCGCATGGACCTTTCACTGAACATTAAGATACCAAAGAATAATTCTTGCAGTGCAAGAGCAGCACCAATTTCAATAATTCAATTAACATGCTTTGGCAACACTGTCGTTCAATGACTGAGTCTTTTTGTAATTTTGTCTGCTTGTGGCAAGTAGACTAATACATGGAAGTACTTTGCATGTTACTAAAGTGGGTCAGTTTTGCGTTTTCAGCAATAAGATACACATCCAATTAGTACCAACCAATATTTGATGAATTTAATAATATATTTTGATTTATATTGAAAGTAGTTTAGTGGCTTAATTTGCTGTATATATATATCGACAGCTTCCGTAAGTTCAATCTTCCTTCACTCTGCCATACTGACCTGTCAAGTCCCATGAGTGCTATATAACCAGTGGGGCTGGTATAGTCTTATTGCGATATGGTCAAAGACAACTCAGCAACTGTTGATTTCATAATTAGTGGAATGCATGATTGCTAAGGCCGCTTGCTTTGTAGTGTAATGTAGAAGCGTAGCAGAGCATGTGCATTGAAGCGAAGCGTTAGTGGCAGGCAATACAAATTTGCTGCCCGCACTGATTTACATTACAGCTAATCAATGATAATCAGTGTATAAACATGCTGATATTGATCAAAATAAGACAGACACCGAATTTTGCAAAATTACTTGTGTGTACATGGGGATTGCTTGCTGAATGCGATTCATTCTGCGTCTCTAGCATTTCAAGATCACAAGTAAATATGAGGGCGTTAGAGGTAGGTTTCGAGTTAAATTTATTCAATTTTTCTAAAATATGTGGGTGAAATTTAAATTTTTTGAAAAAATATTTTGATCTTGTTTAGAGCTTATGACTGTGCATGTGAATGTGTCAAAAACTAGTGTTTGGGGCAGTAAGTTACTTCAATATTTGCAGGGCCTTAACATTTATATGTAATCCATTGAGCTTTTTATAGTGTACCAATCAAAAAACAGTTTCCTTGTCATCGCTGTGTTCACCCGAGTTATCTTCTTATCCTTTCGGTAGTTGTAAATCATGGTGCACTTTGATTCATCACGAAATTCAACAGACAACACCTCCATAACTGTTGGTACAGGTAGTTCGCGGATTTCCATGGATTCTTCAAGTTTTTCTAGACTATCTGGAGAGAGAGAGTTTATTAACCCAGCGCTCTTGTAGGTGAGAGTGGTTAGTTCATTACTTCCAGCATCTTGAAAGGGTATTCTGGTGTGACGAAAAAGCGTTTCATCTCCAACATCCGTCAAAACTAGTTTTTTGCACTTCGAGCCAGTTTCATTATCATCTTTTGTCAAATCAATAAAAGATCGTTTCCTCATCGATGTTTTTTTTGAAGACAGCTTGCTAGTAGGAGATGTGAATGAAGTAAAATCTTGTTGGGATTCTGGTTCATCAACCACCAATTGACTTTCTGCCATATCAAAGATAGGAGATGGTGATGGGGAAAGGGTTTGCTGGGATCCTGCTTCTTCATTCATCGCTTGACTTCCTTCGTCTTGAGTATTCATTCTAAAAAACAAAACATTTTGTTTAATTTTTCGTAATTAATTTTAAAAGATCATAAAGGTCATAAACCTTCAGCTAGTAGTGTTAGCTAACAAAAAATAAATATTTTTACTCTTACCTTTATAAAGAAGATGAGCTCCTAGTTGTTGCAATGAAAGATTTAGTAGATGTTGCTTCTCCGCTAGCCGTTGTAGAACTGGATGCTTTCTGTGTGAAAACAGTGGCTCTTAAATAGGTAAAGTTGCACTGATTAATTCCTATGAATCAACATTTTTTCACGCGAATACAACCCAATGCTTTCGCGGGAATAAATAATTTATTTTCACGCGAATGGAAACCGTTGCTTTCGCGGGAATAACAATTTTATTTGCACACGAATACAAACCAATGCTTTCGCGGGAATAAATAATTTTGTTTCACGCGAATAGAAACTGTTGCTTTCGCGGGAATGAATACTTTATTTTCACGCGAATACAAACCAATGCTTTCGCGGGAATAAACATTTAATTTTCACGCGAATGGAAACTGTTGCTTTCGCGGGAATGAATACTTTATTTTCACGCGAATACAAACCGTTGCTTTCGCGGGAATAAATATTTTATTTTCACACGAATACAAACCAATGTTTTCGCGGGAATAAATAATTTATTTTCACACGAATGGAAACCGTTGCTTTCGCGGGAATAAACATTTTATTTTCACGCGAATAGAAACCAATGTTTTCGCGGGAATAAATAATTTATTTTCACGCGAATGGAAACCGTTACTTTCGCGGGAATAAACATTTTATTTTCACGCGAATACAAACCAATGTTTTCGCGGGAATAAATAAATTATTTTCACACGAATGGAAACCGTTGCTTTCGCGGGAATAAACATTTCATTTTCACGCGAATACAAACCAATGCTTTCGCGGGAATAAACATTTCATTTTCACGCGAATACAAACCAATGTTTTCGCGGGAATAAATAATTTATTTTCACGCGGATACAAACCAATGCTTTCGCGGGAATAAACATTTTATTTTCACGCGAATACAAACCAATGTTTTCGCGGGAATAAATAATTTTATTTTCACGCGAATGGAAACCATTGCTTTCGCGGGAATAAAAATTTTATTTTCACGCGAATACAAACCAATGCTTTCGCGGGAATATATACTTTATTTTCACGCGAATGGAAACCGTTGCTTTCGCGGGAATGAAATTTTTTATTTTCACGCGAATAAAACAGGGATATTTCACGCGAATAACACTATTCTGATAGAGTTTTCGCGTGAGTGTTTTTAATGGCTATAAGCTAAATGAGTAGGAGTGGCTTATACTATATAAGAACAGCTCTCTCTGCATAGAAATCATTCTCTCCAGCAATAAAACATCGACTACTACAGCTGATTTCATCAACTACTACAACTGATTCATCAACTGCTACAACTGATTTCATCAACTACTACAGCTGATTTCTTGGTGATAAGGTAAGAATTAATAGAAAAATTACTTAATAAAAGTTAAAATGTAATTATTTTACAACACTGTTTAATCATCATATACTAATACTTAACATTTTATTTTAGTTCATTATGAGTTCAAAAAGATACACAATCAAAGACTACCTTCCAAAGATATATCATAGCTATATTAAAGAAAATGTTGAAGTACAGGAAAAGATTGGATATCGCTTGACATTACAAGCTATATTATTATGTATGACACAGCATTTGCTAACTGTAGCTTCTTTACATGGAGAACTTTCACCGATACAATACCGACCATACACTACGCATAAATACGTTGACAATTCAGTAGAAATATTTAAGCTTATGACTAAAAACAATTTTCAAACAGTTGTAAAAATGTCAAAAACTGTCAGTATTAATGATTACTTAAAGAAAATTCAAAGAAAAGTGTGGAATAAAGAGCTCACTCAAAAATTGATTTCAATACAATGGACTACTGAATTATTATATCATTTTCAATCAGATATATGTAGATACATACAAACGGATGAAAATCTTTCATCATCCATTTTTTCATTTGAAATGATATTGGAACTATTTCAAGCTCACAATATTTAATATGTTCTCTTTATGTATCCCTACTTATTATACAATAAATGTATATATTCACATATTGTTTCATTTTTAATCAATGTATTTATTCAATGTAGATGTATCTCCTCTCTCCTCTCTCTCCTCTTTTTCCTCTCTCCTTTCTCTCAAGATGCCATATGAGTTCAAATTATGTGAAAAAAGTATCAAAACTTAAATGCCATACATTCAAAATCTAGCTGCCATATGAGTTCAAATCAAGTAAAAAAATAATCAAAACTCAAATGCCACTGAAATGCCATTCAAATGCCACTCAAATACCCCTCAAGTAAAATACAATATAAACTCGGCGAATTCATCCAACGCCGTAACCCATTGTCTCAACTCCAAGATCAAATCCACAAAAAAACACTTGGTAGGGAGATCTGCTCATATATTACTACTGGTACTCACTCAAATGAAGCAGATGAGAATCTGCAAACACTTGCTAAAACTAACAGCTTATGAAAAATGGAGCTTTTTTGCAACAAACATTAAAGTTCTAGATATCAGTTGTGGTTTGAGTATTGAAGAGAAAATGGAAATTAAATATCCAAAATAGCATCAAAAGGCAAATAAGTTTTCGCCGATATTCAAAAGTGACCAAAAAAACTTACTGGTTGAGGTCAGGAGCAAGCGCTCCTGAACTTTGTGGTTATGACATAATATGTTATTTCTCCTTTTTTCACTACTTTATAACCTTAGTGTATTTCAACAGAGTATTTACTTATGGCATCTAAAATCTTTGGCAGCTGCTAGTGTTACGAGTATGTGAGTGATCTGGGTCAATTGCATGAATGGAAACAAACAAATGACTTATTTCTTTATTGAAAAGCCGTCTATTATTATCAGGCTAAATAGTACAAGTTCATTACTGACTGTGCAAACAAACTTTGAATCCTCTATTCTCATATTGCTATTTAGATTGTACATAAAAAGTCAGAAACTATTTTCTAGGAGCCATAGAATCTGTTAGGCATTATACTGGCTCACCCATCAATTTACACTGATTGACGTCTCAACTAATTGAATTGCTTCTCATTCTAGGGATGCAAAACTCAACCAGGATGGTTATTTTAACAAAACAATCTCCTACATTGCATAATAAGAAATAATTTTAAGGTATGACTTGTTTGTGAATTTGTTACCTGATTATTTTTTTAGAGCAACTCTTGGATTCAGTTCATCGTATCAAATTGTTCAGAATAACGAAAACCATTTTAGCCAAAATCCTTTTTACAAAATGCTGGTTGCTGCATGAGAGTTTGACGCTAAACAGTACTAAACACTTTTTACTGCCTCAATAGATACTTTTTACCAATGGAATTGTCAATAAAACATTTATTGCATAATTACTGCCTCAGGACAATAAGGTTTAGCCCTCTTTCTGTTTTCTCCCAAAATATTCCCTTGAATATACTTGAATGCTAAGTTCTATACCTATAATGAAGCACAAACTCTACAATTACCTAAAATATTTCGAGCAGCATAGCTAACTATTTTTATATTCAAGTTACTATTTATAAATTACATATGCTCTGAAAATAAGTAAGCTGAATAAATAGACTACTAAGCTGTTAAAGCACAATTAAAAACCTAAAATCCAAACATCTAAGATTTTTTCATACCTGCACTTTAACAACAACTTGTCTTCTCTTTGTCTCAGCATTATATTCTTCAGTAAGGATGGGTGTCTGAGTAAACACTGGAGCTGAAACAGAGGTGTTTATTTTGTTGTACACTGCTCTGTTAGTGTCTTTGTTAAAAAATTTGAAAGTGAGAAATATGAAACAACATAAAAAACAGTAGTTTCAAGATTGGGCCAATAACTATTTAATCATTCATGCATTAATTATGCACGAACCTTTAAACCACAAAGTGTAACTACCTCAAACTCGATTATAGAACTGTGTATATTTCTAAGCTAAAACATGCTGTCTGATGATTGATGCAGGTATTCTGTTAATCAACCTATTGAAAGACAGCACAAAGCACTCCATACAAATGGTGCTTTTTATGGAAACACATTTCCCCACAAAAGTGAGCTAACATGACTTCTGCTGTTGACTGTAAAAATGAAATGGTAGCTGTTTCCCAATCTTTCAGGGATAACTGTCCGTTATTTCTATTCCGCCAACGGGTTTGACTTCAAGTCAAAAAGGACATTCGATTTCTCAGTATACCTAAGTTGCTCTAAAAACCATCGTTGTAGAAAAATGACGGCAATGATTATGACAAAAAACAATTACTCACCAGCGCAGAGTGTCCTTGCTACCAAAGTCTGCACATCACTGAACCCTGCAGCATTTTCTGCTCTAAACCTGCATGTAACTTCTGCATATGGTTCATATCCGCATATGTTCATGTTGTTTAACTGTGTACTGAGCTCTATCCATTCATCTCCCAACTTGTACTGTAATGAAAGTTCCTAACCAGTAAATTATTGCAAAACACGCTGCAGAAAACTCAATCCAGTGAGGAGTTACATGAATCAGTTTGTTTTAAGTTATTGAAAGACAATTATAAATTGGTCTCAAAAACTCAGCAGTTATTTACTGGGTTTTGGAATGTAAATCCAATTAATTATCTGCATATAACCTGATCATCCAGGATTACGAATTGATCCAAGTTTCAACTTGGAGCAGGATAAATAAATGAACATAGCTTGATATGTCAATTAATGTGGTCGAGAGCCATTAAACAATAAAATTTATCGCACAAACTCTACTTCCAGTAGTCTCTTACTCCATACCTGGTACTTATTTACAGTTCCTCCAGGATACTTTGGTTCACTCCAACTAAGTTTTACACATTCTCTGGTTGCCCCTGTTAAAGTTATCTGATTTGTATCAAACTGTGGAGCTGAAAAGAGGAATAAAAAGCATTAAATTTTTTTTTTTACCGGTATTAAGCATTTTTCCTTCTTTTATTAGAAAAAACGTCTATTTGAGTCTCGGATAAAAAACAAGATTTCTTGCATTTGAAATTAACTTTTGCTATAACTATTATTAAATAAAAGTAGAAAATTGTGAGGGGAAAACAAGTTGAGACTGATTTGAAACACCTAACTTGTTCTGCGCTTCAGATTTCACTGAGGAAACAAAAACTTCAACATTATTGAACTTGAGGATGAAAAGATAAAAAACAACATTGTATTGAAACTTTCTAATCATTTTCACAATATACTCCAGGAATGGGTTGGCTCTTTTTTTACCTTACTTGTAGCCATACGAATGTAATTGAGACAAATAAACTGCTGTAACCTCTTTGGCGAGTTCTCACCTAAAGCATTGGATGTCCCACTTTCACTCAAGACAACAGAATATCCAACAGAGTTCTTAGCTTTAACAACAAACTCATATGGTTGAACTCCATCTAGATAAAATACAGCACTCCTTCCTGTCTGAAGTCCAGAACTGACTGCACCTTGTATGCCATATTTGTACTGTACTGTGTCATCACAGTTAGCTCTGTCTGGTGCCTGGAAAAGCAACCTGACTCTCTTCCTTCATTTGAAACAAAGAAAGCCCTACGGAGCTTGCAGAGTGAGGGACATATAGTACACCAATTTTTGAACTAGATTTCTAAATATTATTTTAGCTTCATTCACTTCCTATAACCTCTTGATTTAAACTTCTAACTTTGTCATGTTTGTTAAAATGCTAACAGATTGTTAATGGTATGATTAGTACAGTATTCAGTACGCTACCTGCCAAGAAGCTGAGTACCTCCATCTAGTACGCCCACTGTGTTGTTTAGTTGCACTAGTCAGGCTGAGTGATTGTGGTACTGTTGGTTCTGAAAATGACAAAGTCCCAGCAATTATAAAACTCCTAAAACTTTGATCTGGTCAGTGATGACAAAAATTATACAATAAAGCCATTGCCCATGTCTGTTTTGTGGATGTGAAAACAAAGAGTTCAGTTCTAAGTTGAAGGCAAAGAATTTATGTGAATGAGATAATAACTCACCAGCGCAATCAGTTACATCAGACGCACCTATATCTCCCCAACCAGCTCTGTTTCTGGCTCTAACCCAACATGTAACTTGTGTATTTGGTAGATGGCCGCATGAATCTTTGGATACGTCTGAACCAACATCCATAAAAGTATCTCCATCACATTTGTACTAGAATCAATGGCTAAACAGTTTGTAGCAGAATATGCATCATCCACACATCAGGTGCTACACAATGTCATATAACTGGTCTCCTTGTTTTTATTTTGTTGGGAAGACTTAAAAGTAAGACGTATTCATTGGTACCCAGCTAGCTATAGATACCCAGGTTGTTGCAATGAAAACACGATTAAGAATTGAATGTTTGATAGACCTTCTGAAAATTTGAGCTGGGCGCCCTATTAACCTGTTTAGCTTCACTTTCCAGTAGTGATGGAAACGGGTACTCATTCGCCTCGGACCACGGGTTGTCTCCTCTCGAGTCCAGTGCGGATCTGAATTAAATCCAACATTTTTTAATCCTAACGAATCCATAAGTGTTCGGCCTTTCATTGGTCAATTACGACAATAGTAAAAGCATATAATAGTAGTAATGCGCTGATCTAGTTACGTATGCCGTGTTGTGTCTATCGTTTTCAATGTCCGTCGTCATTGCCTTAATCATCCAATACCTTGCAATTTGAGGAATGCTGGGACTTTGTGTATACTTTCAACCAGTAGACTAGCAAACAAAATCGCGCAAGCACATCAATCACATGTGCTGATTGCTAGTCAAGAGCGCTAGTAGTAATAAATAATAAAAATGTCAAAGAGAAGCTTGGTCTGCAATTTATTCTCACTGCTCACTCAGTAACATGCTCAACCTAATAATTATTATATGTGACATACGCAATCAATTCACTTGACCTGACCAGTTCACTTGACCAAGAACACTGAATCTTTATTATATTACTTTCTACTTCTCGATAATTCCACCAATAGTTAACCAAAGTAAACGATATTTATTTTTGATTATAGGTAAACATTTGTAGTTGTATCGATAATAAATCAGTAACATAATTAGTTTTTATCTATTGTTGACCCTAATTAGAATGTTTTAGTGTTAGCAAAAATTTCAAAAAAAGAAAGGAAAATGCTGCTCGCTATTTCTTGGTACTTGAGCTTTGCTAAAATTGCATTGATCATCAAGTAACCTAGAGACATGCTTGACCTTCCGTAAAAACCTGTTTAAACAAGGAGTTGTCAAATGTAAATAGGATTGGGACCGAACCTCCTCGGACCGGTTTGACATGAGTGGAAAGATTCGGAATCGGACCGAACCGTAATTTTTTTGTCCCGTTCCATCACTACCTTTCAGCATGCACCTGATGCAAATGCAAGAGCAATGTGTATTCAAACAGAATCTCCATCCCCACATCACAACCTACATTTTCAACAAAGCTACTGAGTGGCCTTTTATAAACAAACAATTACCTGATACCAATCAATGGCTCCTCCAGGATATTGTGGTGTAGCCCAGGCAACTCTTACACAGTAGGCATCACTTGCTGTCACGGTGACTTGACCTGAGCTGAACTGTGGATCTACAAAAGTATAACTAGTGAGACTTTATTGTAATATTGGCAGCCTGGTAAGTATACCTACTGGTAAGCCGTATTACCAACATATAGTGATTTGACACCACATCTTAGCCACTTTATTCTAAGTTTATCTATTGAAAAGTGAAAAGCGAACTCATCTAAAGCATAATAAAACCTTTGTGCTTAAACTCACTGAGTACACGAGATCTTCCATTTTTTTCTCTTGTAGAAGAAAATCCGACTGAGTTTTTAGCCTTTACGCTAAACTCAAATGGTAAATCTCCATCAATATAAAATGTGGCTGTAGTTGTCGTTTGTAGAGCTGATGTAGACTCTCCTGTAACTTGGTACTGATATTGTAGAACATCTGGACAGTTGGCTTTTGATGGTACCTGAAATATGAAGTATGATATTAATTGCATTCCTGTGCTACTCGTTGTTTTCTACAAAGCTTGGCTCTATGCTTGTGTCAACCTTTAGAACTAAAATATACGCTGAACAAAAAGGTGAAAAGACGTTGTTGACAATGTATTGACAATGTGATATGATGTGTTTCAGAACTTTCCATCAGAATTTTTTACAAAGTAGCTATATGATGAAATCAGTTTAAGGTGCAAAACTCAATATTTTTTAAATACACTTCACAACCTTCAATTCTTTTTCAAAGTTTCCATGATCATACAATTTTGACTAACATAATTTTATAAACTTTTTGCTGCAGCTGTTACAATTGCTGAGAAGTTTTGAGATTTCAAAAAACGTTGATAGTTGCGATAAACTAAAAAGGAGACATATTTCAGACACTCTAAGGAGTACCATATAGCATTTTTAACATGACATTATATTAAGGGTAATCTCACCACCCAGTTGACAGTATAAATCCACCTTTCTCTGCCACTGTGTGTGGTGTTTACAGCGGTGAGAGTTATCTCCCCTGGTACATCTGGCACTGCAACATACAACACATACTTGCTGTTTGTAGAGCCAGTAAAGAGTTAGACGTTATACCTTAGCTCAGATCGGTGAATTACCTGCACAGGGTATAGAGACAGTAAAAGAATAAGTGGGACCAGTACAGTCTACCCCTTGTATTGTACAAGACACAGTAAATGTATATGTCTGTCCTGCATTTAACCCATCAAATGTTGTACTCAGTCTCTCAGATAAAGTACTGTGTGCAATAGACTTACTCTCTCCACCACTTACTTTCACTGTGTACCTGTAAACAGTAAACTAATATAGGGTTGTCATCCGGGTTCTTTATAGGTTCATAAATCAAACGGCAAAATTGTCTAAACTCTCTGCAATAATTTGATGCTTATTAATGCTGCGTCTATTAGGATTGGAGTATGCTTCTACCTGCTATCAACGTGTTTATTGAATCAGCAAAGGGAACAGTAATTTTTGTCAATTGTGAGCAGAGATTTTTTTGAGCACTTATGCAAAGTGTTTTGTTTATAATGGGGACAAAATACTGTTATGATCCAAGCAAAAAAGTAATTTTCACAAAATGCGAGTTCATAAACTAATTAAAGAGATTTCGTACATGTGGGAGATAATGTAAATCACATGTAGGATACACATGAAACTGTTTATAAGTGAAAGTTACAAATCATGGTGGGTTTGTCAATGATTCAGTTTGTTTTAAAAATTTTCTTGAATACAAAAGCACATTACTGGTGCCTAAATAATTATTAATGTTTCAATCGCACTTTTAGTTTCCTTAAGAATTGTGTTATCAAGGAGATTAAATGTAGAGCTTTAGCTGTTGTTCATTGACAGGTTAAGTTTATAGTTGTGCAAGAATCCAAGGTCATTGTAAAACCAATTTCTTTTGATAAGTTTAATTAGGAGTGAAACCGAAGACAGAATTGGGTGTTGTTTACCATTGTGAGGCTTAGTCAAGTCAGTGGAAGTGTAGGTTTTATAAATTTGATTATGACAAATAAAGTTAATCAAGATGTAGAAAAAGTCAAAGTAAACGTGTTTTTTGAAGTTCAGAATAAAATGCACCGAAAAATGAGTACGTAATATTTATTTAGCCATGGCCACTACAACTAATTGTAGGCTTGATATTATTTCATACCAACAAAGCTATTTTAGGAGTCAATTAAACTTTTGTACAACTAACTTGACCATGATCAGCTCAACTCATCGGGTTAAAAGTATCAGTTCCGAGTAAAGCATCAGCTTGTAATGAAATTGGCGCAGTCATAGTCATAGTGGTCTAATCACAGCTATATTCCTTGTGGTTGATTCTAATAAACAAGTACCCCTCAATATTTGTTCTGGTAAAAAAAAACTCTTTTAAAGCATTGTGGAATATTTTCAAATACACTAAAAACAATTTTATTCAGAACTCCATAACCTGAAAACCAGCTAAAATGACACCATTATCATGATGCTTGACTACACAATCCATATTATGAAAATGTAAGTTTGGTTTTGCGGTTAGACAAAAATTTTAGCATTGTTCTACCTTAGATTTTTCATTTTCGCTAAAACAAAATGGAACAATCAATTGATTTGCAAACATTACTCAGTTTGAAGAAGAAATACTAGTTTGTACTCTCCCAATTTTTTTTGACACCAGAAAGCTTTGCAAAAATTAAAGGTCTGAAGTACTAACTGCACAGTTACTATAGTAGTCTGCATTATTAATTTCAATGACTTGACATACTTTTAGAAAATTAAATTTCAACATTTTTTCACAAAACCCAATGTAACACTTTTTGTTATCATCTAAGTGTGCTCTTAATATATCAAACAAAGACAGTTGAGACAACTAGCAAGCCATACACCATCCACCCAATAAAGTACACATACACGTGTAAGTACTTACTGTGTGGGTGGAGCTTCTCCCATCATCTGTTCACTCCACTGTAAAAATGAGACAGTAATTGATGTGGATGTGGTAGAGTCTGCTTTACCTTTCAAGTCTCCACTCAGTTGTGGTTGTTCTACAACAATATATAATCAAACTAGTTGCAGCTATACAGATCGATATTAACTGTGAAAACCAAACAAATGGACACTGTTAACTAAGAGTAACTCATTACTGTCGGTGTTTCCCAAATGTCTTGAAAAGAGAAGACATGTCAGAATGGAGACATTACTAAGTCGTTTGATTCTTTTTAATAAATAATAGTTTTGATCCATCTTATTTAAATGATATACAGGAAAAAAATTGCGCTTTAGCAAATAAATCTCATAAGATATGTCTGCTTCGATATTCATTAAATTATTTTATATCTTACCAAATCCATAGACCTGTACTTCTCTCAACTCAACTCTAGTCGATGCAACACTTTTAATACTAAAGAGTCTAGTGAGTGGATATTGGTATCCAGCAGCATTACATTGTACTGTGTAGGAATCTCCTAATGAATGTAGGCTGAAGTAACAGTTTTTCCATCCATTTCTTCCACCTGCATCTGGTTCTGTTATTGTGTTACTTGGACTGACCAGGAAATACACATTTGTCAAGCGGCTGGCTAGAAACCAAATCAGGAAGCAAAATTTGCTCTAGATCATACGACTGAAGCAATTCTTTTGCAAACCACATTACAAACATTTTACGGTATATAACATTTGGCACACAACTTTGTTGCCAGCTTTTCTGAAGTATCTATTGTATTGCTAGATGCTCTCCATATAGAAAAAGCAAAGAGCAAAATAAGACATTAGAGTGAACTTCCCAATTGAGTTGTAAGTTTATACAATTTTTAACAATGGCCATCAAATAAATATCTAGGGTTAACATGATGCTTCATGTAGGCTTATAACATGGTATGTACACATAGCCTGTTATACATTGTACAGTACCAATATTGAGTGTTCGGTTCCGTACCAGCTACTTTGTATGTGGGTTAGTTTTTATACATGCCGCAGCACAACCTTCATTATGTTCCCTATTGATCTGTTTTGGTTTCATGTTACAAGTTTTACAGCGTATTACCGTTGACTGAGTTTGAGATATGTACTTTGTTATTGAATGAAAACTAAACTTCTCTATTTAAGTTTTTCTTCTTTTCCCGTAATGAATCCTTTCTAGTAGAGTTGTAACTGAATAACTTTCTTTGTATTTTGCTATACTTGTTTCTTGATAAGACGTTTTAATCACCCTAACACATTCATGGTGGTTGTGAGTAACTTTTTTGAATTGGTGATCAAAAATATTTAACAACTGAAAATATATTTTTAACAGTTGCTACAGTTTATGTGTTTTCTGACCAGGTCTTTTAAAAGATATAGACATAAGCTATGTGTATAATAACGGTTATATTGTTTTTTATACTAATGATAGTAGTTATGAATATCGGTTTAACCCCAATCAGTAAGAACTATCCTATAGGTATCATCAACAGGGATTACTCCTTCGAGCTAACCGAGCTCATCAACCTGTTGGTTTTTGTTCAGTACTGCCGGTTTCTTATCGTACTTTACTTGAATATTGTATTGCCACCCACTGAAGCTGAATGTAGATAGAAGAACCACGGTATGATATGTATTGCGATCAGATTATTTTCTTCCATTCAATATATCGTCACACCCAGGGCGTTCTCACCTTCCATTTTTCTCATAGACTTGTCTGATGCAAAAAGTTACAGATTATCTTCCTTGAAAACACGTAAGAATTAATATATTCACAGCCTTGGTGTACGGAAAAAAAGCACAGTTGAGGAAATTTGAGACATGATATATGTTTTAGCTGCGATCAATCTCATCATGTGATAGCAGTCTCATATGTTCAGCTCAAATCGCGGCTTTGCCCACATAGTTTTACAATGGCCACTCTCTTAAAATTGTATCATAACAGGTGCTCTACTGTCCATTACAATTTTGAAACTCCCAAAGTAAATGATGACACAAGGTAAGTAGTGCTTGGAAAAAATGAGACTCTCAACTAATCGGTTTGGGCAAAATAATCTGTGAATGCGTCTCACCTCACTTTTACCATGGAACGAAGTAAGGTAGAAAGACATCTGTGCTTCTTATCAAGGCCACCATGCTCCATATCAACAGGCAATATGAGACTTTTCAACATTTGGAAGAGTACTCTACTCTACTGTACTTTACTCCTAGAGAGGTTTACCAATTCTAAAGCTCCGGCTGTATCCATTTCCAGTTCATTATGTTCGCTTTTTTCACACATTTGTTTCACGGAGGAAAACAATTTTAATGGAAGGTGATTTTTCAGCATCATTCTTTCTCTTGGAAAGCATTTTTGATCTTCTGTCTTAGCTATATTTTTGAGTACAGAGCAATGGTGGATTTAGAAACGACTTCTATGCTAGCATCAAATTTAAAAGATTTCTTCAATGGAACATTAACTGATTTATTAAACTGTAATTTGTTTATTGTTGAAGTGACATAGTGTAAAGGATTTTGTCCACCTTTAACAAACAGCTACTAGAGAAGTGTACTTGTTTAGCAATGTAACAGCAATTGCTAATGAGAGCTACTTATTCGCTAGTAGTGGCTCTATGTATAGATGAGCTATGAGTCAATAAGCTCCGTGTTGTGCCGTGTGCAAGTATCCTAATACTTTTTGGCCAACTGCCAAGTGAACACACCGGGTTACAATAGCTAACACTTTATTGCTTCAAGAGACAAAAGCTTACTCAGAGTACCTCTCTTTGTAAGCGCACAATCTAATCTGCCCACGGGGCCACATGTTGACAAATTTATGCAGTTCAATATGCTAATGAACAGTTGAAATAAAACACAAAATGATTGGGCAATAACATTAATATAGGTCAACAAAATAGCATAAACAAGCAGGCGCAATGAAAACATATATACAGTCAATAAACATAACAATAATGCGCCAGCCAACTTCTTTAGTAAGGCGGGAAATCCCTTGCTTGGATTCTTGACTCATCCGTCTCTGCGGCAGGCACGCATCCACTTCTATACTAAGGCAATCAGGCGGAGCTGAGTCTAGTATGACTAACTAGTGTTTATACACTGCATACTGGCTAGCATAGCATCAATGATAGAGGCCACCTATGCTAAATTCCATTACATAGGCCGCTTCAACTATTAGTATCGCCGTACTCATAGTTAACCAGTCATGAGGTGGCCGCTCCAAGAGAGGAGAGAGGTCTACGCTTACAGCGCAACCCTTTGCACAAGTCCATGTGCGTCTACAGTGGGGGAATCACACCCTGCATAGTGCACAGAGGGAGTGAAGGGGGCCCACGACCAGTGGGCTAATAAAAGGGGGTGGGAAGGATAACACATCACCCGGTGGTTAATACGGTAGAAGGTACACACAACCAGTGTGACCGACTGAGAGAGGTGCACACAACCAGTGTGACTAACGGAGGGAGGGTTGCACACAACCCGTGTGACTACCGAAGGGAGCGGAGGTATACCTTTCCTAGAACAGCTGGCCTCGCACTGTCTGTGCGGCTTGCTTTAGTTCGACTATCTCTCCCTTCAGGAGTTCTGCTTGCGCCTATAGCCTGGCGACTTCTATCTCTGAGAGGGTGCCCGTGACCACCTTCATCCGAAGGCCCTGCAACTGAGAGTCCAGTTCAGCGGCACCCTGCTCTATCGCAGCAGCCCATCGCGCCCTGTTCTGCATAAACCGTACTGGCAGATCTACCTCAAAGACTGGAGGGTCTGCTGGTGGGAGCACGGGGGGAACACCGGGTGCGAAGGTCCGGCCTACTGCAAGGGGAGCAGGGGGTGGAGAGGGAGGGGGCCCAGGGGAGACAATCATGGCCTCAGGACTTGGTACAACCACCGTGTGCGGCTTCTTTGGTATCTTATACCCGGTTAGGGGTATAGCCATCAGCGGCACAACGCCAGGTGGTGTAGGGGAGGGTCCTGGGAGGGGAGCCATGACTGCATCACACCTCGAAGGTGCTGGGGGAGGAGACTGGATCTTTCCAGTCTGGGTAGGTTGGCGGGTACCGAATGGCGCTGGATTGATCCATTCCTGGTACCTGCAGAAAGCCGAGTAACTCTCTCGGTCTACAGCATAAATATAGCCAAGGCGTTGGTGGTGATCAGTATCTTCTGAACCTCCACGCGCCCTCTGGTGGCTGTATATGCTGTCTCTGCTGCTACTCGAGTATCTACACCGGCAAAAGTAGCGTACGTGGTGCTGGTGGACATGCACCGACAGTTGCCTCATGTTCTTTGCTACGAACTTACAACTTGGGCAGGTACTGCGCCGTGCCCTCTTCAAATCTCTCTGGATGGCTTTCTCCGTCTTGGGGGCAACCCACTGCAAGAGTCGCCGGGCAATAGGAGGTTTCTGGCCTACCAGGTGAGGAGCTACCACCTCTTCCTCCACGGTTGGTGAGGAAGGGCAGGAGGCAGCAATGTCAACTAACTTGACTACAGGCGTAGACACCGAAAGAGGCGGTTCATCTACTGGCAAAGGGGAGGTGGGTACAGGTGCTGGGGGCACAGCAGGAGTCCTCGCCTTCCTCCGTGTGGGGATCAGGTCGAGGAGCGGGATCTGTCCACTGGACGCCGTACAGCCAGGCAAGGTGACAATGGCTCGCACAGTCAGTGGAGGAGAACCTAGTGTAGAGGAGGGGGTGGCTGTAAGGGGGGGGGGTTACCCCGCTTAGAAGGTCCAGCCAAGAGCTCTGCTCCTCTCCTCTTACTAGGGACAATCTCCCCCAGCGCCTGCATACGCTCCCTGGTGACCGCGTGAGGCAGTCTAGTACCTATAGGTGGCTTTTCTTGCACCACTACTGTACTTAGACTCAACCCCGGGTCATCCCGGGTCGGGGGAGGGGGGCCCCGGGTCGGGGGTGAAGTGTCCAACACCCGGGAGGGGGTGGGGAGCCCACGGGAGGGGGAAGAGCTGGCAGGAAGTTTCGCAACACTCTGGCTACAGGGGAGAGTGTCCGATGCCGGCACCGTGGGTACACTGGGGGGTGTGGGGGCAGCTGGGAGTGGTGGAGACTCCGTGGACTGCCACTGAAGAGGAGGTGTCTGCTTGAGTGCCAAGGGGTCACGGGAGGAGCTATGGCGGCGAACCCAATTGTCCATCAGCTCACTCTGACTGGTGACTCCTAAGAGCTCGTTCTCTCTCTCTATCTCTTTCTTTCTTCCCTCTGCGCAGGGAACCCGGTGGGTAGCAGCAATCTTCTGTGCAGAAGGGGTGGACTGAGAAGTGGGACAGTCCCGTGAAGAAAGGGAGGGAGGCAGCTGTGCGGCAGCAGAGGTAATCTCGTCCTCGAACTCTTCTTCTACTTGCAGTTGAAGGCATTCATCTCCTTCTTGAGGCAAAACACTGGTAGGGGAATCCATGTAGTGGTTGGCACGTCCAGTCACTTTGGGTACTTGTTCAGAAATGCCTGTTCCCGCGTGCGGCAGGTTTGTTTGATCTTGACTAGAAGCATTGCAAACAACAGGCAGTGGTGGATCCGCAAAGACTGACTGGTGGTTCAACTCAGATTTTGACCGGCCGTAGTTCTCTGATGGAGAGGAATATTCTCCTGGATTTTTTCTGGCATCTTTGCTAGAGTGTTTTCTTTCCAACGACACCCAGTATGGGGTGTGGCTACATCTCGTCCGGAGCTATTCTCCTTTCCGGGTGGCACTAACCGTTTTTGGAAATCATCACCCCTAGGTGGAAAACGGGTCAGCTTTGGGGCCTCAGTGCTTAATGGCTTCTGCTGCCAGCACTCTAAATCTTGGCAGGCAGCCGCGCTAGAACCTGGCCTTCCTGCAGATACCCAGTTTGTGGGGGTTTTCGTGAGAACTCCACCCAGGAGATCCGTTTGAATCTCAGGCATTTTGGCATTTTCGGCCATTCTATCCACTTCTTTTGCAGTTGCAATCAGATGGCATAGTGGCTGTCCATAGTGCCTGGGTGGGCCGACGTTCCTTCGTGGCCGTTGTGATGACACAAGTGGTGGTTGGCTCTCAGTCTCTACAGGGGGTGGGGGCGTCTCAGCCACTGGGGGAGACAACTCCTGCACATTTTGACCGTTTCTGGCTGAACCACTTGTCCGATCTTCACCAGATTTGCTGTCAACAACTGGGGGAGCGGCAGGCCTTCTTGCTACTGGCCGCTCCAAATTTGACACTCCCATTTCTGGTGGGAGAGGCAATTTAGTCTCTAATGGTGGTGGTTCCAACAGAGGGGACGCAGGTAGGGGAGACAGGGGTGGAGAAGATTGAGCAGGAGGGGTGGAGGTAGGCATGGCAGCCGCCTCGGTCGGCTCAACCTCTCCAGGGCCCGCTCCTCTGTAGTGGTCTCTCGTGCTTCCCGCCTTCAGTTCTACTGGCTGAGCAGCCGGGTTCACACACCTCACTACTTCATGTCCTTTGCTATCTGGTTTGTTTAGACTAGCAGTAATTGGAGGGCATCCGTGTCGGGGCTCTACTAACCCAAGGGGTAGGCAACTCTGTGTGGTGTCCTTACACAGGATGGTAGACTCCTCGCCTGGAGGTAGCTGCGTGGTACGTAGGACCTGGACATTGTTCATTAGCAGTGTACCGTCCTTGTCAGTACAGCGCATCTCTTTTCCTGCCACGACAATGGCACACTCGTTGAACCTCATTCGGCAATCATGGTCGTTGAGGAAGGGCATCCCCAAAATAGCGTCTTCGTTTATGCGACTGACAACAAATGTGGCTTCAGTTTTCACACCACGGAGACGAAGGGTAGCTCTCACCGTGCCATAGAAGGGGATCTGAGTACCGTCGGCTAGGATACCATGTGGCTCACTCTCCTGTACTGACTGTCTTACTGACTCAGGTAACTGGTTAAAGAAGTGCTTGGATAGGAGATTTGTGGTGCAGCCGGTATCGACTAGAAGGGTGACTGACTTGCCTTCAAGCTTCCCTGGGAGGAAGTAGCTTGCCCGGTATGGCCGTTCTATCTCAGTGTTAGACAAGCAGTTAGGTTGAACCTTTGCAGCTCGGGAGGGGGGAGGCGACGCTCTATTTCTAGGGCGTGAAGGGCACTCCACTGACGGGCTGACTGGTGCAACTACTGGTTGGTGTCTCTGAGCGGGGGCAGGCTGGTCGTTCCCCGACACGGGTTTTGCTCTGCTTACGGTGGTTGTCTTAGGTTTAGACGGACAGCCTCTACTGTAGTGGCCTGTCTGTCCACAGCCCCAACACTGAGGGGGAACCAACTGCGCCGTAGCAGGCTGTGACACCGTGTGTGGAGAGATCTGTTTCATGACAGGGATGGCAGGTGTAGCCGGTGAAAGGTTTGGCACCACATTAGGAGTGTAGTGGGGAACACGGGCAGGAGCTTGCATCGCTGCAGGAGCAGGGTACACGCCAACAGGGGGTGTATGCATACCCGGCTGCGGCCACTGTCTCATTTGTTGCAACTCTAATGCCATGTTCTGCACTGTCTGGAGTAGATGAGTCATCACACCTTCCGACACGGGCGCTGGCTGCTGGGGTGGAGAGGAGTAGCTCATTGTGGGGTAGTTGTTAGTAACTGGACACGGGTGAGCCATCTCTCCTGGAGCCTGCGACACCATGACAGAAGTCTGATAATGATGGAATGGTTTCATGGAAGGCTTACAGGGTTCTTCTTCTTCTTCATCACTTTCTACAGCTCGTACCCTGAATGGTTTCGAGTCAGGAACTGCATTGATGTGGAGGAACTCGCTTCCAGCACGGACTGCGTCTTCCAGGCTCTGTGGGTCCACTGCTAACAAATGGCGTTGCAGAAATGGGTTACCCAGGGTGGAGGAAAACGTCTCTAGTATCATGCGTTCCCGCTTATACTCTTCGGTCTCCCACCTCATCTCGGAGTTGTGGGCGCAACCTAGGCTGAGTACCTTTCCACCTAGCTCGCCTACTAACGCATTCGCTTTTGGCTTACTAGGGCCTGACTGTACATTGAGCTGGTCGCGCAACCCTAAGGGATTTACTGCATATGCGAACCAACCGGCCGGTGACCCAGTCGATAGCGATCACCTTGATCTGTTAGAGCGGGTTAGGCCCCCAGAGGCAACCGACGGTCTGATCCATACCCCACTTTGCTATGGGTATATGAACTTTGACCGTTTTCACCAGCCTTGCCTGTTCACCAGCGTTCCAGGATATGGACTTAACTCTGCCATTCCACGCTGGCTAGGTGTGGACTATCATCCACGTACCACTCGCTGTAGTATTTTCCGACCTACAGTCGAGCCAACTAGACGGTACCACAGTATCCTGTTAATTCAGGATTCGAAACACAGTGGGCCTTCAGCTTCTCCCACAGCGCTATACCGAACATTTAATGTGTCCCCAGAGCCTTACGGCCCCACTGCCGCCTGTTACACGCATACTTCAGGGAGCCTATCCCCCTAAGTTTACGTGTCTGTCTGGTAAATCTTCATAGGCTATTCGAACTAGTCTTTCCACCTCGCTGGCATGTTCTTGGAGGGAAGTCTTCGATGCCTTCTTCAAGTGTGCTACACTCTGTAGCGCCTCACGGCGTGTAAGGCCAAAGCGAGCACGGAGTGCTGTGAACACTGCTTGCAGGGTGTTGGGTCTACCACAATCCAGTGCTTCATCACGAAGTGCCTCTCTCACATGGAGCAGGGTTTGGCGAGCATTCCACTCATTGGCTTCAGCGACTTCTAGAAACCGTGTGATGAAGTACTCTACATCACCTTGTCCATTGAACTTAGGAGGTTTGAAGTCCCGTGTAGGAGCAACGGGTGGTGCAGGGTGTTGCAACACTCCTCGCAGGGTCTGTGTGAGTCTGTCTAACGCCTCAGCTTCTGCCGTGCCCACTGGCAACCGCTCAGTGCTCCTGGCTCTCTGTGTGGTCATCAACGTGGAGTATAGTCTTCACAATCAAGCAGGGTTTGTCAGCACGGGGGCAGACAACTCCGTGTACCAGATGAACAGTGGAAGACTGACAGCACACCGCGTCAATGCCGTGTCAACACTAGGTTAGAAACGCTGGCCGTATATAGGCAGGACAGTTTCTAAATCACTTGGTACAGCGTATGCAGGGTACACTGCAGAGCTGAGAGGGGTACCCTGCAGAGCTGAGAGGGGTACCCAGGGTTTGAAAGAGATGCCTGTACGATCTCGCGTGAGCAGTACAGCGACTACCGAGTTCACCGAGCAGGGTGACTGTAGTTCTCTTATCAAACACAGCAAGGAGAGGGGGGTGTTCTGCCGGGTGGGCGGTACCACCGGGTCAGAGCAAGGGGTGTAACAGTGTCCCTGGGTGGTAGTTTGGCTGCTACCAGGCAACTATTACGGTATAGCAAACACCAATACTCGGGGAATGAGTAGGGGTGGTGTTTGGCAGTGTACAGCTTCTCTAGTAGTGTCTAACGTTCACTATTATCCCACCGCTGCCACCAATGTAAAGGATTTTGTCCACCTTTACCAAACAGCTACTAGAGAAGTGTACTTGTTTAGCAATGTAACAGCAATTGCTAATGAGAGCTATTTATTTGCTAGTAGTGGCTCTATGTATAGATGAGCTATGAGTCAATAAGCTCCGTGTTGTGCCGTGTGCAAGTATCCTAATACTTTTTGGCCAACTGCCAAGTGAACACACCGGGTTACAATAGCTAACACTTTATTGCTTCAAGAGACAAAAGCTTACTCAGAGTACCTCTCTTTGTAAGCGCACAATCTAATCTGCCCACAGGGCCACATGTTGACAAATTTATGCAGTTCAATATGCTAATGAACAGTTGAAATATAACACAAAATGATTGGGCAATAACATTAATATAGGTCAACAAAATAGCATAAACAAGCAGGCGCAATGAAAACATATATACAGTCAATAAACATAACAATAATGCGCCAGCCAACTTCTTAAGTAAGGCGGGAAATCCCTTGCTTGGATTCTTGACTCATCCGTCTCTGCGGCAGGCACGCATCCACTTCTATACTAAGGCAATCAGGCGGAGCTGAGTCTAGTATGACTAACTAGTGTTTATACACTGCATACTGGCTAGCATAGCATCAATGATAGAGGCCACCTATGCTAAATTCCATTACAATAGGTATCAAACTCAGTAATATTTGTTCTTCTATAAACAAAGCTGCACCAAGTAACCTATTCCTGCATCTAATGAGTTTCACAAAATGAAAGATTGGAAAAACAACTTTTTTTATGTGAAAAAAAAAACTTTCTGATAATTTTTCACGCAAAAAAAAACAACACTGCAATATGTATTTTTTTGTGCCAAGTGGAGGATAATTTGTGAAAACTCTTTTCTCAACAACAAAAACGCAAATAGGTAAGCGTTTACGTGAAAAAAAAGTTTTTTTTGTAAGGATGATTCCGCCAGAAAAAACTGAAATGCCTGAATTTTTGCGCATAGTCGCATAATTTGAAAGATTTTTCCGCACTAGAAAAAAAAAACAAATAGCTACATCTTTGCACGAAAAAGAGTGTAGGTTTTGAGAATTTTTGCATGGAAAGAGATAAAAAAGCTAAATTTTTGTGTAATGAAGAAAGACCAATTTATAAATATTCTTTGCTAAAAAAAATTGAACTAAATGAAGTTTCACATAAAGAAAAACTGATTCTGGTAAAAGCTCTTTGCATTAAAATGGACAGAAATTGCTAAATGTATTCGCAAAATAAATCCGTAATTACTTTTTGGGTGAAAGACATACAAAATTAATTATAACTTTATGCAGAGAGAAACTGAAGTTTGTTGGAAGTTTCTTCGCAAAGAAAGGAACAGGAATAACAAAGTTTTTGTGCTGATAAAAGTTATAACTTGGAAGAATATTTTGCGCCACAAAAAGACAAAAGTAGCTTAACTTTACAAAGAAAAAACAGCTTTGATAGTTATTTTCATGGAAAAAAAAAGTTTGCTAATTATCCACTCAAAGAAGAAACATGATTTGTGAAAATTTTTCCCTAGACGAAAAGGTAAAAATTGGCAAAGTTTTCGTTTGAGCAAAAGACGTAACTTACATATATTCTTTTTTGTTGAAAAAAGACATAGCTACGTTTTTCTCGCAAATAAAAAATGTGATAGGCAAGAATTCTTTGCAATGAGACAAGTAGAGAGTTACCTAAATTTTGAGCAAATGAAAGGTGCAACTTGTAAGATTTCTTGTGATATATTGGTATAAATTACACTCTATACAACATAGCACAAAAAAAATCAAGATGGAAGAAAACTTGTTACCTTTAATTTTATCTGTTTCGAGTCATTACTTGGAGTGTGAACCCAGAGATGAGCATGTTGGTCAAATTAAAATCAATGCTCAAACTGAAAATAAAAATAGGTTAGCAACCCAAGTTTTATCATCTTCTAAAAATGTGCAATCTAGTGGAAGTTGAAGTGCTCAATCCTTTAGCACCAGGCGATAATGTCTTCTACACTCTAAAAGCCTGGCTACACGATCGAAAATTCTGTGCGCTATGCTTTGTGCAATTTCAAAGCACTAAAAACTAAGTGCTACACAAACTCAAGTTCCGTGCTTTGAACTACATTGTGTTGAGGAGTTATATTATCTTAGCTGAGTTAAAAACCAATAGTAGTAGTGTAGCTAGTTAGCCGCGGTCTTGTTAGTAGTTTTTATTACTAGCGGTTAGATCAAAATCACTGAAGCGCACATAACTGGATTCACTGTAGACCGCTTTAGCCAATCACAATCAATGTTGTACGGCCCACTGGACAAAGCACACCGCACAATTTAAACATGTCAAAAGTTTGCAAAACGGACAAAACTCAGGCAAATCAGCAAAATGCGTCGACCTTTTGGAAAGTTTGTGCAATAACGCACGGAATTTGCGATCATGTAGCCGGGCCTTAAAGGCCGATTCATGAGATGCCTAAAAGTCACTCTACTGTGAATTTGATATCTTTAACAGCCACAGTGGTTACGTACAAGCATAATGTTGCTGTCCCCACTCAGTGTTTCCATGTGTCCTTGCTCTCAACCAATAGGATTGCATGGTACGCTGAATGCTAGATCGATGTAATACTAGTAGCGCTACTAATATCAATACCCAACTTATTATACAAGCGGAATATATTGTCATCAATTAGGTTGTAAGTGATACTTTGGAAATATAAGCAGCTCAACATCATGAATAATGACAGAGTACAACTTCAGTGAAACCATAAGTTGTACACTGCTTAAGTTTCCCAATAATCTAAAAATTCCTTACATGATAATACAGAAAATAATACTAGCTATGTAAACTCTCATCAGTAGATTGATAAAAAAAAAAATTTATCAAGAGTCAGTGCTACCAAATCATATTGACTTTTACTTTTTATAATAATAAAACTATAGGTTGTTTCATATCATATCATTAGTCAATAATAATTAACATGATTTCTTATTCATTCAAAACTAAGCATAGCTTTTTTGTAAGTGATTACATTAATTTAACACCATTTCCACTTTTATCTATATGAGTTTACTTGAGAGATATTATAGTATTACCTACATCAAGCTTCTGATTGTGGCTTGCTTTCTCATTTTATCATTAATCCAAATAGCAGCTGTAGGCAGCTGGCTGCTGTTGCTTCATGAATACAGCGCACCCATGGCTATTAATGATGTTTGATTGTCCAATCATCTAGCTGGACAGTGACTTTTCGCTAATAGTGTAGTGAATTCAGACGGGTTACTACAGAACCTCACGAAGCTCAAGTAACTTTCCTCTCTCCAGAGGAGACACTGCCAAAATGAGCAGCGCCATTTGTTCCAAAAAACTGTAGCAACTAGTAAAGTGAGCCCGGGGCTCAGACCAACTAGTCAGATTGCTCTGGTATGAATAAATGTAATGTATTGATACAGCTCTAGGGAGGCAATCCTCTAGAGTCAAGTGGCATGAGTAGATATAACATACAAGTGTAAAGAGTATAGGCAAGCTCCAGCCTTACGTAGGATGAAACACCGGAAGATAGAATTGTCATTAACCAATCATGTGCTAAGAGTATACATAATAACCAATTACGTGTTCAGGAAGTGATAAAGAGAATGATAAGATAAAGTTAAAAATTGCAATGAATGAAACAATAATGACAATTAATAAAATAAAATGGGCACCCAGATCATGTGGGGCAGAGTTAAGGGGCAAATGTATGCTGCTCTGCGAACCCATCTCCTGGTAAGTCCTAAAACTGAAATATATGTTGGTGTCCTTCCCTTCCTTCTTTTGGAGATAAAAATTGTACAGAATCATTCTTCTGTGGCTCTTTGGCCATTTCTAAGTTCTCAGGCTATGTCCTTTTTTGACCCCGACCCAGTACGGTCACTACCAGCCCAGTAAAAGTCACAACCAGCCCAGTCAGATTGCCACCGTCTCTGTCATTTTTATGGTACAGTGGAGGCGTTAGTTTTGTTACTTGCAAAGGTGGCACTGCTCGCTCTATTACTGGCAACAGGGACAACCAGTCACCTGTTGTTTAAGCCAATGCAAGGCTAAAGGGGTGTCTCTGTCTCACAGGGACAGCTTCTAGCAGGTAAAGGTCCATGAAGGATACTGCCTACAGACTTGGTACATAAAAATCTACCACACACCTCTCTCCATTGAAAGTCAAATCCTAACGTTGAATTATCAATTATAAGAAAAGGATTCGTGGATGCAACCGTACCAGGTGAGCATATGTTTGTATATACATATAGTGTAAGTGGCATACCATGCAACCTGGCAATCGGGCTACTTTATTGGTGGCACAGCCCCTCCCTCCATAAAGAGTCCTCATCACAGGTCACTTCCTGCTATACTTTTCCTCCTGAGTCAAAGATGAAACCTGCGGCACACTCTCAGCGCCTTTTCCGAGTAGGCCCAAGGGCTGTAGCCATGCTGGAGGCAAAGAAAACCTTCAGCCAACTGAATACTTGAACTGTTGGCTCTGAGCAAGTTGTAGCAGCTAATAATACCAGTGCTGCTTCCGCAGCTGGTGCTATTGCTGTAGCTGACACTGTCTCTACAGCTAGTGTGAAAGGCACCTTATATAGATCGTCAGTAGGTAAAACTACTCGGTTATCCTCTGATAATATTTGAGCAAACAGCTGTTGCTCAGCCACATTTGTCTCACTTGCAGTACATCCTGATTGTCTTCTAATTCGAGGTAATTAGCACTGGCCATCATGTGTGTAGGTGTAAAGTTAAACCCTCTTGCTGCAGCTGAATTGTCTTGGCTGTCACTAGTAGAAACGACTTTATGCAGAGTGCGCTCCAGATCTTGATTCATCTCCTTGACTGGCACAACTGGAACAGGAAGCACAGGAAGTGTCCTGTATGTAGGGGGTACTAGGGGTTGCCTTTTGACTCTCTGAAAACTAGCAGCATCATCACAGGGTGCTGCAAACTTGGGAATAGGTAAAGGAGTTTTTGAAATTCCTTTCAATCTAAGTTTTATAAAGCTGCAGCTATTCATGATAGAGTCACTGTCCCTAACAGCTTTACACCGGGGTTTGTGACTATTGCCTGGTGGTCACCTGATTTTGTGATCTCTGCAGTGTGTTCATGAGTGCTCTTGGCAATGCGCACAGTTGGTAGTTGTCAGCTTAGAGGTTCCTCCCTCTCTTCTAGGCTGTTCAGAGGTGTCTGTCCTGACAGGGGTATAATCAGTTGAGGGTGGGGCACAGCAGGTGAATTTTTCTGTCCAGCAGCAACAAATTTTGAAAGATTGGTTTTTTGAAATAACAAGCATGAATAGTATGGTTGGGTCATAACCCGGTCTCTCAGTGTAAACAGAATGGTGTTCTCCCAGCTACCCGCTCCACAGTAACTTCACTTTATCCTATAGTGGCCTGCCATGTTTTCCTGTACATCGCAGCTGGTGGCCATCTATAATGAGGGTAATGTGTTGAAATTGCATCGCACACTATTGCGCTTTCGGAATAGGCATGCCTATTATAGCATCCTCACTTATTTCGCTAACGACAAAACTCTCGTCTTTGATGATGTCTGGCTGTGTCCATCAACAGGGTCTTGCTCATTGTTACTACCAACAATCAAAGCTCTTTTGACATGACTTATTGTGCCTCTTTTCAGATGCAGCATTGCTGATTTCAGGCTGGATGAGCAAGTGTTATCAAATCCCTTCCTTTTCATACCTGGCATAACTCATTTTCAGTTTGAATTTTGTAGTACTATTAAAAAAAGCTGTTCGATTTCTCCAGGGTTGTATCAGATCCTACCCATAATGTCCTATTTTCTTTGAAGTCAACCTTAAGATTACCTTCCCACTGCCAAAGGAAACATCATCGACCCATTTGCCTGCAATGTTGGTTATGAAAACTTGGACGAGATTGCTATCCAACGGTTTTTAAACAACTTTTTCTTGTTAGTTTTTTCCTTGCACTGGCACTACTCTTAGCAAAATCGCATTTATACTTATTGCGATTCCATTGTGAAAAATATTGAAGTAGACGTATAGGCATGCTAAGCTACAACTTATATCAGGTGGTGTGTCAAAAATAAAGAGCTTTTTTCCCTCGGTTTGAGTCCAAAGATGTAAGCTATTTCTTGGAAAAACTTAACGCACCGCTGGGATTGCACTTTTTCAGTAAACTGTTATTGATAACTTCGTCCTAGGAGATGATGGACTTGTCATCTGAATTCGTTTCACAAAATCTCTCGTAAAAACTCTTCCAACTCTTCTACACTATTGTTTCTAACATAACCAATTAGGATAAAAAAGTTCTTTGCTTTTGCTAGAAATTCCTGTTTTGCTAGACAGATTTTACCCTCGGTAATATTTTTCCAATTGTTGGAAGATAATAAATCCTGCAGTGCTACTTGCCATCTAGTACTGATAATATCCAGATATTTATACAGTTTCACTGGAAAAAAACAGTGTTTGTGATTGCCGGAAAGTCTTTTCCGTTAAAGTTTAAGGTTTAGGGTCACGAACGTCAACATTTCAGGGACATATGGCTGTGTTGTCTAATGTTAGCTCATTATAAACTAATTTTCCACCCTGTCATTGATCCCATCTCCATAATTCAACTACATGGCCGACAATTTTTTTCACCAGCATCCGGTCTTATCAATATTTTTTCAAACCTCTAGATCACGAGATTTTTGTTTCTTTTTTGCAATTTTTATGTAATAGGTTCCCTCGATTCTTATTTCCCAGAAACATTTTACTTTGTAAACAGTAGGTAGATTTTGGTTCAACACATTGGTGAAAACCTCGATATTCCAATTTGGAGTATATCCTCTCTCAAAAGTTCCTCAAATCCTGTTGATTCCGCCATAGTCTCTAACTTTCAACTTCAATTTTTACTATAGCTGTGTTCACCTCCTTCGTACACCAAACTCCAAGTGCTTTGTTGGTTTTCAAAGTCAACGACGTCCGGTTTCATTCCAATAACTATGTGAGTAGTGTAACTTTACAAGCTGACTATCAGAGACAAAACATCGATTAATCTGGCATTGCCTTTGTACATCAAAGATCTATAGATTTTATTTCACAAAGTCCTATAAAAATTCGCAACTATCGGCACCTTCATCATCTTTTTCTCAGCGAGCAGAATTTTGAAGTGCTGGTTGTAAAACTCTTTTTCATTTTCCACTTGTAAAATCTTGGAGTTTGCCAATGTAGCACTTTTCTTAAACCTCTAGGTACGATGTGTTTAGCTTGATATATGAGTTGTCCAGCCCATTCTCTTCTACATGAAGGACGACAGCGGTTATAAAAATGTGGTGTCGTCATTTTTCTCTGTTCAAGGAAGCACAACAATGAAATCAATTTTGATGCGCTCTCCTATTCCAAGGACAAGTGTCGATCAGCGTGTGAAGTTAGTTGTCATGTTTTTGTGTAGCGTGTTAACATCTTCTCCGCTCAGCTATTACCAATTATTTTTCCCTTCTCATTTTATGTTCGAGATCTTGCAGTAGATCTCGACCTTCTCACCATGATGGATGCATGTAGGGGTTTTAATAGTACTCTTTCAATTCATTGTTGACAATGTTCAGTCTCCTCTTTCTTTGTAGGATTTCCCTGTGCTTGTTGTAGATACCTCCTAACGATTGTGATTCGTTGACTACCCAGCAGACTTTTAAATTTGCTCTGGTTTGTGTTTCCTCACTTCATTGGTCCTTTATTGTATAAAACGTACCACAAGAGATTATTTGAAAGTGTAGCATGAAACCATTTGTTTCTGATTCTGCTACTGTTACTATTTGTATCAGAGTTTCAGTATTGCGCACAAAGTTGCACAGATGCTCATTGCCTATTATTAACACCGATAGGATGATCATGCCGGCTAGATGCCATACTGGAATCTTTTTTCCACACCCGTCAAACTGTTGTAGCATTTTTTTTTGACTCTTTATCATCATCATCATCATCATCATCATCTTTGCTATCTCCCATTTTGCAGTTTTTTGAGCGAAAAAAATTATTTCTCAACAGTGGCTACTCTTTTACATCAAACACGAGACTAGAGAGAGTAGTTCTAGTCAGCGAAAAAAGTGAAATTTTATCTTCGTTAATCCTATTAGGAAAGAGTGATTTTGGTGATAACCTGAGGTTGTTAGCAGAAATCCAGCTCTCTGACCACTGTTGGTTTTCCTAACCTTTGTCAAATCACTCAACTAGTTTTACATATTTTGAATGTTTTTGTGCAACATTTTGTGCTTGGACAACCGGTGCTGTTTGATAATTGCATCAAAGCGATTTTTCTTCTTTTCATACCTCACCATTATATCCTCCATTGGATTGTAATACAAGGGTGGCAAATTTTTTTTCCTCTGTTGGTCTGTAGTTGCAAATTTTTCTCTTTTCTCTACCGTACTCATTTTTGGACACGAGACAAATTTTTCTAAAAATTGTCAAAAGTTGAGGCGTCATGGTTTTATTAACGATACAATTGGTACAGTGGTATTGATATAACATCCAAAAGATTACCTCTACCAATATGCATCAAATTCCATTTTTATCAGCAGTTGTTATTTTGCCGAATTTTTTGTCCAATTCCTTCTCCTAACGCTGCATCTCCATAAAATGTTCTGAGTAAAGAGGAACATTACTTAATATTGTTCTATCAATGATTGAAGCAGATCCGAATTGGCTTTTTTAATATCAGCAGTTTTCTTCTCTTATTCAAGTAATTGAGAGCAAAGACAGCTGATTCATTCTTCATCATTCCTCTGATGCGGTTATTTTGGTTCTAATACAACTTTTAGATGATGGGTCCTTGGGGGAAAAGCTAGAAATGCTCCTGTTTGTAACACAACTTCTTTATCGTCTATTGTCAATTTCTTAACGAAGCTGGCGAGATCTTTCATGCTTCACTGTAGATGATTATTTTGCGATATCGACAATGGACTACTTCCATTTAAAATACCTTTAGCGCATTCCATCAAAGTCACAATTCATATTTCTTACATTACCTATTACAGATGTTTAAGATGAAGCAGGTGCATTATTCAGTCACAAAATCACAACCACAACTCTTTTCAACTTATTGTGTAAAGCCATAGTCATGGTTAATAACTTGTTATACATCTGATTAACAACCGCTATGTGATATGAATCGGTCGGTACTTAGACTTATATGCTTTCACCTGAGTGCGGTGTGCGATAGCCTGAGACAAGTTTTCCCAATAGTCTGTGACAATAGTCCATTTGCTGAGTAGCATGTATCTGTTGAAATCACTAAGTTATTATTGTCACTTGTTCAATTTTTTTTCCGGGAAAGCATTTACAAGTCAGATTGGTAATAGGAGGCGCATTTCAAGGGTATTTAAAAAGAAAAAAGAAGGTGAATATTCAAATAAAATTTGCACGCTCCTCTCAAAAACATATACTAACTAATAAAAAAACACTCATCTTTAAAAGATTACTGTGTTTTGCAGACAAAAAGCTCGCATCGGCTTCACTTAAAATTAGTTTTTCAGATCATCAGTTATCAAACATCTGTTTGTCAATCTCTGAGAAAACTTGTCATCATATGTATCATCCCCTCGAAGGAACGACTCCTTCAAATACCTTGTCAAACTCTTTTTGATAGGCGCCATAGCAATAATTTACTTTTACCCTTGGAGAACAAGCTATAGTCTGACTAGCTTCAATCACTTTTAAAATTGGTTGCGTTTTGCCAGATCCCATTGGACCCATGATCATCGCCGCAAAAAAGTAAAAGCATCCCCACGTAAATTGCCTCAGGAATATTAACCATAGCAAATGAAATGTTCTTCATCCATCTTTAGTTCAATTTCTGATTCAAACAAGAGAATTCTGCATCTTTTATAATTCATCAACAGTGCTTTCATAAGTACTAAACCCCGGAACACCTCCAAAAGTGGAAACCTGAGTGCGGTGTGCAACAACCAACCAACTAAAATTAGCAAAACTATTATCGCTTTCCAGCTCCAAGTCAGCACAACATTCCAAACAACTTCAATCCTACTACCATTAACCGTATCTTTTTTAATCATTGTTGTGATCTTTACATCTTTTGCTTGAAACATCTCATCTAACGACAGTTTTATAAAAAAAAAAAACACTTTGTTGGTGTACCCAATACTGTAAATGGAAAAAAGATGCCTAGAGTATTTGTGCGTCAGTCTAACATTTTTCAAAACTGTGAAACAATCCCCAATATATATTTACAACCCCTGCACAATAAATACACGAAAAATACTCATGCTGATATCATTAGATAATGCCAAGCTACACTACAATGTAAACTGGGAAAAGCGACTCCTGATGCACACAAAAATATACTATACTGGTTTTACTGGACAACTGATGCAAAATGTGGCACTTTTGCCCAGGTCCATCTTGACCTTAATCCTTACACAGGGATTTGCTCCTATAATACTACTCAGGTTAAAAAATATAAAATTGTTGTGTAGTATGAAAATATCAAAAATTGAAACAGTCTCTTTTCTAATAACACAAAAAAAATCTGAAACCTGAAACCGTACGTTTCAGAGATACTATGTTGGGTTAAAGACAGCAACAAAAGCTATCAAAAGTGTCAATGATGAATTCAGCTAAGAACGGGCAGAATGAGAAGGAAGTACATGACATATCCTGTGAAACTATTTTACACACTAGCAGCTAGGGAAATTTTGTTGTCTGTGGAAAAGCTGCAACTACCTAATTGAACATAAATTTTCTCTCAAGTATGTTTACCACTGGGTGTGAGTTTTTTGTAAAGGACAGGATATACCAGGGCACAAAAAAAACCCATGTTTTTTTTTAAAAGATGCGAGTAATTATTTTTGAGTGTTCAAAGTGTTTTAGACACGAGAATTTATGCTGCTGTCAGCATTTAGGTCGGGATAATTTTGATCCAGCTGCAGTCTATTTCCATGCACTTTAAATGGCAAGTAGTAGCATTGAGCGGCTGATAATGTAAATTATCAGCAATGCAGTTTATAGATATAGAATTACTGGTACTTACAGCATTCAACTGGTCCGGGAAAACATTGTCCATCTTTAACAAACACCGCAGCTTTTTTGAAAAGTATAGTTTTACCCAAGTCTACCTTCCACCATTGACTTAGATCATTGTCTGTTGAAAAGACTGTATTGAGATCTCCATCTACCGCTAAACTTGGATGGGACGGAGAAGATGATGCGCCAGTTGTTTTATTCAATGCATAGTTGTGGCCTTCTAACCCTTTTCAGAAACAAATGACAAGTTTAATAGTATGATTTATTTAAGAGATTTTATTGTGTCAAACTCTTTCACATATTCTCACAAGTTTTTGTGAACCGTGGTTCATACCTGTGATTTTTTTACAATTTTTATTAACTCAGTTAATCCCAGCTGAATCGTGAATTGTAATAATAGCAATCCAATTGCATAAAAGTTGGCATCTTAGCAACTTCATGTTTCCGGAAGTTCGTTATATTCCTGGAGGTAATAGCTAGAGCAATAAAAACTAAAAGCTGATGATAACTGACTGTTTATACTGAATAAATGTTTTACCTGAAAATCCGAGAGCAATTTCAAAGTGTTTTAAAAGTTTAAAACAGGTTTGATTAAAGAACTAAGCAGTGTTAGCTACAACTGACAACAGTTTGTTCAAAGAGCCGTAATGTCTTTGTGGCGCCAACTACAGGAAACAGTAACTTTTTGTTGTTTCATGTTTTTCATGCGCTTGAATAGGCATACTGGTTTATGTAGAAAAGCGCATTGATTGCGTGTATAAAAAAATTTCTGAAACAAAGTTTCAAGGCATATCAACGTTTACTGTACCTCAAAGAATGTTTTCGCAAAAGCCAAACTTTATTGTGTATCACTTATCATTCTACATTCCTATCACTAAGCCTTACACATTATTTTGCGTGTTGAAATGCAGTTTTTTCTGTCTAAAGTTACTTTCTCTAAACTTACTTTTTGTTCAAATAGTCTCATTACCTACACCACTTACTTTGCCTTCTGTTTTTAGAAAAACATTAAATGATTTTGAATTCTTCAGTTTCATGTCTTATCAGCTCATAATAAACTGTGCAAGCTGTTGATTGCACACAGTTTCCTGAATGCTTGGCTTCAACAACGCAGCTTTTTTATTCAAATTTGATCTAAAAAGCGATGCCAAGTTGCTGTTGTCAAAGTTTCCTTCACTCCCATTTTGATTTTTTCTCCTATAAATGTCTGATCCGTTAGTCTAAAACTGCACAGCAAGTAATATGTTTGGCTTCGGTGAACCCAGAAGCAATATTAACAATAAAAGGGCTTTCAGTTTTGAATAACGAATAAAAAAGTTTGACATACATGTACGGTGATCTGCCATTCATGTAACCTCACGTTTCGTCATGTACGTTGTACAGACTGTGATCAATTGATATAGTATAATGAAACAAAGCTATTTTCAACATCTCTTCAAAAAATGATTTTGGTATTATTCAAAATATACCTTGTCTCACAAAACCTGCCAATATATAAGGTGGCAAAGTCAGTCAGTTTTTGACTTGACAAAAATTAGTCATCAATGATGTTTAAGTAGTATCGTTAAAGTTACAGTGAGCAATTTACAACATATTGCGGTCTCTTTATGTTACTAAATAACCACAAAAACTTACCCCAAGTAATAGCAGACAGCTGTATAACAAGTAGTATTGTACATATATGTACACACAACATGGCTGTAGTTAACTTGGCATAGAGTATTTTACATTACCGCAAGTACCAAATGTATGACAAGGAATGAGAGCTAATGTAGTTGTGCTGTTGCTATGCAAACAAACTATTTAAGCCCAGTGAGAGTCGATCAAAGAGGAAGTAGCTATATATAGACATAATCAAACAGTAACACTAGCTTTCTTTCTATATGTACATTCCGTACCTGCAGTTATGTATACTGCTCTATGCTAGGTTAATCACAGTCTATGGATAGACATGAATGTCTAGATCGAATTAATATACATCATTTTCATTGTTAGCCCGACCTAGTCTATTTTTAAAGAGGTGTCTTGTTAGGCACTTTCAATGGAGTCAACTGAGAACTTCCTTGTCTAAAGCTTCAACGTTGAGCCTCTATTTTGAGGGTTATGGCTTAGTAAAATTATAATAAATATGGATGAGTATCCTGATGCTTTTAAAATCAGCAAGTTGGCTCTGTCACAATAGCTGATTAGTCTCAATATTAAGATTTCATTAGGAGAGATAAGATATCCTGGTTCACTTTTTTAGTTGGATAAGTAAGCACCCAGTTATTTAATGCTTGTGTTGTGACCCTTTATGTACACAAATGATCATACAGCAATCAAAAATGAGAACATAGCTGTGACTTCCTTAATACTACACGTCATTAGACTGCAGGTGCCAAAATACAAGATGATAGCAAAGCTCATTAAATTGGATATATAGATGCCCTAGATAACAGTTTGGTGTAAATTTTTTACAGCAGTCGAATGAACAATTATTAGATGATTTATTTTAACTTCGAGATTAACTGTTTATTACAACTACCCAGCATGTTTGGAAATGATATAGCAGTAAGAAAGCTTCAGAATTTTGACTTAAATATCTGCCTCATGCCTGCAGAATGCCATGGAAAGAAAGTAACATAAAACAGCAAGAGTAACGGCAAACAACAACAAATAAATGTTTAAGTGGTTAGTGTGCCATAATAAAAAATTCAATAGTTTAAGAATTTCATTTAGCCATTAATAAATGATATGGTAGGCCTAAAAAAACGCTGGAGCATCTAGCAAGCTTTTCCCGCTGAGTGAAATGTGAAGCAATTCAAATTGTTGCACAAATGTCTGCAAAGTCTTTTATGAAGTAGTTTTTGTTCTCGCAGAAAACTCATAAACCAGGCAATGGATTTTTGTAACTAGAAATCATTGGGAAACTATCAGTTAAGCAGAGCTGAACCAAAAATTGTGGGAAAAATAGCAATGGGCAAAAACAATGCACTTTTCCCTTGCTTATTCCAAAACCTGTCTCTTGATTTTCCAAAAAGTCTCTCTGATAGCTTTTGCAAGGTTATTAAATGGAAGTGAAATTTTGCCTAATTGTTGGATCGCACAATCTTCAACCACAAATACTTATTTTCCAGTCATATAGGAGAGTAAGTTTCACCTTCTATTCACATGGTATATTCTCTTTCTCCTGTTCACTTTGCATTTTCACTTCCATTTTCCTTTCTGCGATTTCTTGTAAAAACAATCAAATGGACAACTGATACCTACCTCCTTCAGTTTTTATCAGCCACTAAAATTGCACCCCATAGTAGTCTTCAACTTGAAGGTCAAAAGTAACATTGTAAAAATACAATATAATTTATACACCTACTAAGTCCTATTGAATGCTGATGTACTCAGCAGATTGCTTGGATGTAGGCGACTACCAACTCACCATCTTACCGCGAAGCAAAAAATCATGAATTTTCAAAACTTGAGCACCATTTTTTGCTGCTAGTTAAATGGAAATGGAAATAAATGCATGCAAAAGTTAGGTAAGATATAGACTTTTCAACAAATAACAAAAGCTTGTTTTATGTCAACATAGGGCGTTGCTGTGATATTATGTTACTAAATGACAACTCAAGCACAAACAGCTGAAGTTAGTAAAATGTTGAGTCAGACGGAGACCATAATATGGCTTTAGACTTCTCTGTCTTAATTATTCTGATTGCACAACTAACTTAACTTTCTATTTTGCTTTTGAATGTTACTTTTGCGAGCTAATGTAAAGCAGTGAATAGTGTTGTCACTAAAAAGCAGTTCAAACATGGTTTGTAAATCAAGAAACTAAAAAGTTAAAGGAGGAAGTAAAGAAGGGAAAGAATAGATGTGAAAAGAAATCGCACCAGTAACACGAGTGCCCTCAAGTGACTGGTTCTATTGAGCCAGTTAAACAGCATGTTTGTTCAAGAGTTAAGAATGTCATTTAGCTTGTGTTGATTATGTTTCATTTACGTAATACTGATTTATGAAACCCAGGCCTTTGTGTTCTCACATATTTTCACTAGTGTATAAAGGCAAATGCAAATAAGTTCATTGTGCGCTGAAAAAAAATCAACTTCACTTATCATGAGAATTTTTTTTGTGTACTCAAAGCAATCACTCAGCTGGTTGATAGATGTAAACTGGATTGAATGATCACATTGAGTGAGTGGAAAAAGAGTTTTGGTGATGCCATGGGATTTTGATAGTTAAACTCTTGGTAAGGCCTATTAACTGCAGTTTTTAAGAGTTACTTTAGTCACTGGCATAATCTTTAGACATGAGCCTTTTAACAAGGAGATGTGAGAGGAGGTTAGCAGTTGATTGTGAAGAGTGTTGCAGACATTTACAGGCTTGATCGGATAGTTTTCAGATTGAAAAAACTGTACCAATCTTGTAAGCTGTTATTTTAGAGTTTCAACGTAACATTTGTGTTAAATGGCAGACTTATATAAAAGACTGGTAGATTTATACAAACTAAAGTACTTAGAAGCATGTGTCTACAGACACTCACCAGATAGAAGCTGTCTTTGTGGCTCAAAGACACCTGGTGCCATAGATGTCACTATCAAAAAGTGGCAGGTTATCTCTACTGTTAGTGCTGCATTGACTGCTGTTACTCTCCCGTATCGTACATCGTGTAGCGTTAACACTGAAGGTTAAATGGCAAGTGTTGGGCTAGTAGATATGGGGGCTACTATTGATTCATACTGGGTTGGCAAAACAAGGCTGCCTAGAATGAGGAGCTTATCCTTAGCCAGACATATGTAGAAGGCTCAACCCAGCACTGTACTACACCAAAGACAAGGTTATTCAATGGATTTGCAGGCCCAAATCTATTGGAAGCGAGAGACCTTGTCAGGTGATCCAGGGCACACTAAGACAGCTGTTCTCTATTAACTCTGCCTCCGATGAAGAATATTCGCTACTTCTGTTTCCAAACACATTGCAATAAAAATAATCAGACTGATACTGAATTTGATCAATAAATAACAGTTTCGTTTGGAGCTCATAGGTGAACAAAAGTTAACTCACAAAATAAAGAAAAATAATCAACGACTAATTTTTTATGTTATTCGTAGGTCACGAATGGCACCGAACACTAACTAAGTCATAACAAGCATGCTGATTTTCTTTATTTTCACAGACCGGCCTTGTATCTTTGAAAGATAAATCAAACTCATTGCAAGCGTTATAAATTTACTAAATTGAAGGGTAGCTTTGCAAACTATTCTAGCATATAGTAGTTCCAATTTTGTACTTTTCTTGATTACTTTGAAAATTGGGAGCTCTCTTCTTCATGATCTGTTCGGTAAACTATAAAATTTAATTTAAGATTTATATTGCTCTAGATTAATGTTCTTTCCCATACTCGACGTATTGAACAACAATTAACTAATATTTCTTTGAACTTTGTTTTACGAACAGGTCACGAATACTATTGTCAATCGGCGCCATTATTACTTAAATATATGTGTCTTATAATTATTGGCTAGTATTTTTCATCCTGTTGGATGGTTTGTGAGATTGCTTTCCATACACTTCATCGATTGAATTTTTTATTCCAGCTATCTTGCTAGATATGATCTCATATACTGCTTTTACTCATATCATTATCACATCCAGCGAATTACCAAACTGGAGTCAGTTATCAGACTAGAGGTTAGTCTGCAGGCCAGCCCCTCAGGAAAACCTGTTAGTGACAGAATAAGCCCTCCAAGTGCAAGAAGATTTGAAGGCTGCACACGACCTCCGGAGAGAGTAGCAAGAGCAGATCAGAAAGGAGGACACTGAGGAACCTTTGCTGTTTGTACCGGATGACCTGGTAGTCATTGAGAACCAGCGTTGAGTGAAAGGCAGCAATTCGAAATTACACCCCAGTTTTTTTGGAGCCCTCTTGGATAGCGGAGGCCTACCCAAACCACACCTAAAAAGTTGACAAAGACAAACAGGTGACGGTGCAGAATGAATGGCTGCTGAAAGAATACCGACTTTGCCATGAGCAGAGAGGGAGGGCATCCACAAACAAGGAGGCAGCTCTGCGGCCAAACATGAAGGGGGCCATATGAAGAAGAGGGCGCCTGGTCTCGCCTGGCCGATATACTCCAGCCACCAGAACTAACCACACACCCTACTAGACTGAGAGAGGTGCCTGGAGATAGAAATATAGTCCAACCTGACCTACAGGCCTTAGATTGCCAGCTAAGCCAGTCGCCTGTTTCATTTGAAAAGGCCGCAAGACAAGCCGAGCCCCAGGAGCCAGCAAACAGATGTTGGGAGACAGTACCAGAGAGAGAGCCAAGACTCAGTAGACAGGAAAAGTTGGAGAAAGAGTGACCATCCCTGCCAACCCTTAGCCAGCCCAGTTCACCCTTCACTCTAACTCCCATAAAACCACCCAGTCACACGGATAATCAGGAAGGAAACAAAGAAGCAACCACTGACAGAGAACCAACTAAAATGAGACAGCCTAGAAGGAACACTAGGCCACCATTGAAGTTGCCTGACTATCAATGCTACCAAATGTCCGAAGACAAGCCAAGCTTCATAGAAGGGCACATGCAACATCAACCAAGACGGCAACAATATTCATCATCACTAAAATATCATAACACTTCAAGAAATTCAGCACTGGAGTTGAAACGATATTCCGATGACCAGTTTTTGCCCTAATTACTAGCAGACGACAAAGATATTGGCAGGAGTTTTAATATCATACGGAAAAGAAAAATGGAGACAGGCTCACCTTGCACGATGAAACATCATTTTGTTCGCGCCAGCAACAGCCGAAAGAAGGTATCACTCAGCGCTGCTCAATAGACAGAGCAGAAAGCCAAGAAATTGGCAGCGGAGAAGATTACTGTCTGGACAGAATAGTACTTCCAGTGCACGGTGGCAATAGAACAAAAGATATGAGCACGTGGGGCGACAATAGAGGAGGGGAGAGAATAGAAGTCTCGGGCCAAACAATAGAGAAAGTAGCTCTCTCAGATCAAACAGCTGATTATGTGACACAGCCCCATATAAAGCCCAGCCAAAATGAGATGCTGCCAGTTGATCACTAACACCAGTACAGTGCACATGAATTGAGCCAGCTCTCTACAGTCACATTTATACCGACAACCAAGACAGCTCTAGCAGCCGTGAAACACGGACATGAAAAACAACTAGATATATCACTCGAGGAGGACACTGACAAGCAGCAGAATCAGTAGGTGAGAATTATTTGATGGAGATTGGTAGTGAGTTAAAAAAGTGATAGGCTCCTTGTGGCAATAGAGTGGCTGCGAAGGAAGAGATGCTACAACTACGACAGGCATAAGCAGAAGTCGTAAGGGTGAATAAACTGTGTGTTGCAGAGGAAAAGGAGGAGGAACCAAAGATAAAGATAGAGACAAGCAAGACCCAAACAAGTGGCGGTGTACCAGCATGTACTACTTGGTTAGCAGTCGAACCCTTGGCAGCTCTACAAAACAACATGACGAAGATTGACAGTACTGATGATGATTGAAAGTGTGCCCTATGCAGTTTTATTGATGGCAAGAAATGTGTGGCATGCCATGTGCGTTAACCCTTTGTGTTTTACTATTGCACGTCTGGCAAAAAAATCGGCATCACGGGATGCTCTACGCAAACATGGAGGATCAGCAGCATCACTCCACAAAGTAGATGCCAAGTCCTACGCAGCCTTCGCTGATTTCATGATGAGGCCACAACTGCCAAGATTCAGACGCCAACAGGATGTATCTGAACAGATAACTACGACAGCATCTAGCCAAAGACGGGCACCCTCAATCCGTGACAGTTTAAGACAGCCTCCGAAGACCCGAACCCTCACCTGTAAGGAGGCAGCATGCTTCCCCTCCACCCTGGCAACAGAAGTTAGAAGCAACGCATGCTTGAGAAGAAGAAATCGTTGTCACAAAATGAAAGTCGGAGGAGCTAGAGAAGCTGACAGAAGAAGCATATATATTACTACGACGTGCAGAGGATGTCAAAGAGCAAATAAAGGAACTGGAGCACAACTTACGGTAAACAATGACAAACAATAACATTTAAATAATGGCCATGACCTGGGCTACTTACCATATTATTATACACTGTTCTATGTCCTGACTATCTATGAAGTACTTTTCCATTTATTATATTTTATTCTTATTTTCAAGACACATAAATTACTCTACTTATTTCCCTGAACTGTTTTACAGGGATCCCCTACGATGACCAATGGAGGGGGCTGTGTTCGGGAAAACCGTTGAACATTAAGTCACTTCAGTACTGTTTGTGTGCGGTCAAGGATGTGCATACATACCCTCTATTGTACCCTATAATATTGTTTCCACTGTATATAGTGACTGTCATTGTTCGAGGCTAGCATCATAAACAAAGAATGCATTGCATAAACTTTTATATAAAGAAAAGCTGCAAGCCCTCGCTTAATCATTGTTCTCAGAGGCACAGCTGTTTTTTATTCTTTGAATAAAATCAATGACACTCACTCAACTTCTTACTTCATCTCATACGCTACAGACGATACAGACATACAGATTACACTACTACTCCGAAGGACAACGGCTGTACGACCCTCGGGCCGAAACAGCATTGTGTTGCCCAAATGAGCAGTAGCCGAAGACAGACTGGTCTGACAACTCATCATCCTGGCCCTACCATCAGCAGAAGTACGCTGATGGGTGAACAGTGACATGGCCAAGTTGTCAGCAAGCCTGTCTGTTGATACAGACGACTCTGGCCCTACATGCCTACGAGGTAGTGCAGGTGGCTACCAAGTGTAACTGACACTGTCACTGTAACTTCCTGCACAATTCTACTCGAAATAATTGAAAAACAAAGCTATATTACTAAGCTACTAACTTACTGCTGTCACCTAATATATCCTAGGGATATTCAAACAAACTCACGTACTTGATGTTTTATAAAAAGTTAAGTACTTCGGTGCTTTGTTTCAAAAAATGTTACAATTAGATTTTTTCTGGTAATTTCAATTGGACGGCAGTGCCGTGCTACCATCCCCTAAACTACAGGCCTATGAGTAGTAATATATGAGCAGATCTCCCTACCAAGTGTTTTTTTGTGGATTAGATCTTGGAGGTTATGCAATGGGTTACGACGTTGGATGAATTCGCCGAGTTTATATTGTATTTCATTTGAGGGGTACTTGAGTGGCATTTGAGTGGCATTTAAGTGGCATTTGAGTTTTGATTATTTTTTTACTTAATTTGAACTTATAGATTTTGAATGCATGGCATTCAAGTTTTGATAATTTTTTACATAATTATATACATAACTTTAACTCATAGAGCATCTAGATTTTGAATGTATGGCATTTAAGTTTTGATAATTTTTTGTAATTCAACTCATATGATATCTTGAGAGAGGAGAGAGAGGAGATATATCTACATTGAATAAATACAGTGATTAAAAATGAAACAATATGTGAATATATACATTTATTGTGTAATAAGTAGGGAAAATTTCATATAATATAGCTAGAGTCAGTAAATACTAAATAATACCAAACACTACAACTTGTAATGACAATCAATGCATAAGCTTTTACTAAAACTATCTTGAAAACCTTCAAAACATGATCCCAAATGGAAAAAAATGGATAAAGTTAGATATTCATCTAGTTGTTTACATCTACAAAAAAGAGGTATTTTGGTGAAATATTTCTTTATTTTATTCAATTTTCATTAATTTTTTACAAAAACAAATCATCCTATAAATGGTTAAATTTCATCTAATTGTACAAATTTACAAAAAAAAAACAAGGTATTTGGTAAAATATTCTTTCATTTCATTAAATCTTCATTATTTTTTTTGCAAAAAAGAAATCATCCTTTAAATGGTTAAATTTTATCTGTTTGTATATCTTTACAAAAAAACAGGCTATTTGGTAAAATATTTCCTTTATTCTATTCAATTTTCGTTAATTTTTTCAATAATTGCTTAAATATAAATTATTCATTATTTTCTTATTATTAGGTAAGCAACCTATCATACAAAATTAGTTTCTTGAGTGAGGGTTTTATCCTGCATTTTCCTTTTGAATTTTTTTCAAAAATTTACCATTTTTTTCAAAAACAATCATTTATATAAACAATTTCCATTATTTTTTTAAACAGAACAATTTCTATCTCTGAGAGGTTGGAGATATTGGGGTTGAAAACTTAGACATGATGATGAGAAGGCTATGGATTTTCCCGTTTAAGAACAAACCATTTTCGATGGCAATTTCAATTCGGAAAACTAAAACAATGTAATTTGTTTTTCAAAATGCAATCATCAGAAAGCTTCTGTCATGATGAGGAGGAGGCTATGGATTTACCCATTCAAGAACAAACCATTTTCGATGGCGACTTCAATTCTAAAAACGAATTAGAACTGAAGTATGTGGTATTACGTAATAATTTTTTTAAACAAGAACAAACCATTTTCGATAGCAACTTTAATTCTAAAAACTAAATCAATGTTACTTTTTTATTCTTTGTCTCCCATGAAATTGTTCAAAAACGAATTAGAACTGAAGTATGTGGTATTACATGATAATTTTTTTAAAAGAAAAAAACACATCAAAATCGACAAATTACTCCTCTAGATAGTTCAAGTTTACAATATTTGAGAATTAATCACAATAGAAACATTAAGCCTACTTGATAAAAAAGAATTTGACTGTTAAATTTAACTAATTGATTCAATGTTATTATTTGGATCTTTTGAAAATAAACATTTCAATGAAAACATCATATTTAGTCTTTGACACACTTGAAACCATTTTCCAGTAAATTTCACCAACAATATTTTAGAAATGTTTACTAGATATTTACAAGAAAAATGTGGTATTTTGGTAAAATATTCTTTTATTACATTCCTTTTTAATTTTTTATGTTTTAAAACAGGGTTTTATTACAAAGTTTTTTTGTTTTTCAACTTTTTAAAAAAATAATCATTATAATATATAGTTTTCGATATTTTTTTAAAAAAATAAATATATATAGAGATTTTCACTTTATATTCTTTTATTCCATTCAATTTTCAATAATTTTTTGAGTGAGGATTTTATCCTACACCTTCCTTTTAAATTTTTTTATTTTTTTAAAAAATAATCATTGAAATATATAGTTTTCGATATTATTTTAAAAACAATATATACATATAGAGTTTTTCACTTTATATTTACAAAACTTTGGTATTTGGGAAAATATTCTTTTATTTCATTCAATTTTCAATAATTTTTTGAGTGAGAATTTTATCCTACACAATCCTTTTAAATTTTTTATGTTTCAAAACAGAGCTTTATTACATTTTTTTGAACTTTTTAAAAAATAATCATTGAAATATATAGTTTTCGATATTTTTTGATTTTTTTTCTACTTTTTAACTTTTTTAAAAAACTGTCAAAAAATCACCAAATTACCTCTCTAGATGAATAAAATTTACAAGTAAATAATTGTAATAGAAAATACCATATCTAGTTTTTACATTCATAAAACTGTTTTATAGTAAATTTTCTGTAATACAAACTACTATAGCTTACGATATCAATGGTTACAAAGCGCTTTTCTTGAACAATATCTTCTTTGATATTCTTCTGGTATATTATTAGACCCAGGGAGGAACTCTTGTATTCCGTATTCTCTGTGATCCAAATATTGACTAAAATACAAAAGTTATTCATTATATAAATAAATTTTACCGAATTTAAATTTTACTCTTAGCTACATTAGATAGTTTACATTATATATAACAGGAAAATAACTCACTGAGTTACATCATTCAGCTCATTATTTTTTAGGGAAAGTTCTTTACTCTGTTTTCTTTTTACGATATAATGGACTAAAATAAAAAATGATGTATTAGTATAGTATTATTAAAATTAATGTAAAATAAATATAAACTTTTGTTATTTTTTCAACTTCTATGTAAAAGAAATACACTGATTACACACGAAAAAGTCCTTTTTTTCATTTGGATTCGGAATGTATAAATATAAATATATATATATAACTTTAAAAATGTTTTTCAACAAACACTCATGAATAAGCCATTTATGTAATAAAACGTGTTATTTACGTGAAAAATTAAGCATTTTTGTAAAATAATTATAACCTTTTGTGATTTTTTTCAACTTCTAGCTATAAAAATACACTGATTACACAAAAAAAACCCTTTTTTTAATCCAAAATATATATAATTTAAAAATGTTTTACAAAAAATGTTTATCAATTGATAATTTATGTGAAAAACTAAACATTTTTGTAAAATAATTATAACCTTTTGTTATTTTTTAAACTTTTATGTAAAAAAAATACACTGATTACACAAAAAAGTCCTTTTTTTAATCCGAAATATATATAATTTAAAAATGTTTTACAAAAAATGTTTATGAATTGATCATTTATGTGAAAAACTAAACATTTTTGTAAAATAATTATAACCTTTTGTTATTTTTTAAACTTTTATGTAAAAAAAATACACTGATTGCACAAAAAAGTCCTTTTTTTAATCCGAAATAGATATAATTTAAAAATGTTTTACAAAAAATGTTTATGAATTGATCATTTATGTGAAAAACTAAACATTTTTGCAAAATAATTATAACCTTTTGTTACTTTTTAAACTTTTATGTAAAAAAATACACTGATTGCACAAAAAAGTCCTTTTTTTAATCCGAAATAGTTATAATTTAAAAATGTTTTACAAAAAATGTTTATGAATTGATCATTTATGTGAAAAACTAAACATTTTTGTAAAATAATTATAACCTTTCGTTATTTTTTAAACTTTTATGTAAAAAAAATACACTGATTGCACAAAAAAGTCCTTTTTTTAATCCGAAATAGATATAATTTAAAAATGTTTTACAAAAAATGTTTATGAATTGATCATTTATGTGAAAAACTAAACATTTTTGCAAAATAATTATAACCTTTTGTTATTTTTTAAACTTTTATGTAAAAAAATACACTGATTACACAAAAAAGTCCTTTTTTTTAATCCGAAATATATATATAATTTAAAAATATTTTACAAAAACGGTTATGAGTTGATCATTTATGTGAAAAATTGAACATTTTTGTAAAATAATTATCGTCTTTTGTTATTTTTCCAACTTTTATGTAAAAAAAATACACTGATGACACAACAAAATCCTTTTTTAATTCGAAATATATATATATATAACTTAAAAATGTTTTACAAAAATGTTCACAAATTTATCATTTTAAGGGGTTTTTCATTGTAAGAATACACAAAATTTTCACAAATCAACTTTTTAAAATTATGGTAAAAATTCATAAAACTTACCTATAGTGATATGAATCCCTTGAGTTATAGATTAGCTTCTCGAGAGTTTGTTCTCCACAGTCTTCTTTTTCAGCATCATCGAAGTGGTTGAGAAAATCCTCAGATTTTGGATTATCAGCCAGTTCCGAGGCTTGGACGAAGGCTTGATGAGCTGCGAGTACACTGATGTTGTAGAAAATTGAATTGTCTGCGTTTCGACTCAGACCCTTGAACAAAATCACTCCAAATCTCTCCGATGTCACAGCAGAAGCTATTTGATGAGGAATGCGCATATCTCCGATCAGTAATTCTTCATCTACAACACTTCTGTATTGAACTAGAAGAGTCTCTTCATTTCCATTCCATCGCCTGTCAGACTTTGTTATAACTTCAGGATTTTGGAAACATATGACACTATCTGTTGGGAAATCCTGAAGATTAGCTACCTCGAAATAAGCATTGATTTGTCGCATACTTTTTTCTGGTAATACATCAAACACATTCTTACACCTCAAAGTAGTTCCTGTTTCTGTAGCAGCACGAAAAATTGCTTTTCCAGTCTTTTCAACACCCATGTAGATCAAAACCAGAGGTCTTATTTGCGAAGCTTCATTGACAAGTAATCCTGCTGCTAATGGAATAGTGCTCTTCACTCTAACTACCTTTCCATCCTTTTTATAGTTGTAGATGATGGTGCAGTTCGTTTCATCATGGAGCTCAACGGTTAACACCTGCATAACTGTAGGTATTGGTAAATCTTCAACTTTGACTATGTTTTCAATGTTTCTTCTGGAAGCTGGAGATAGAGTACTTAACAGAGAGGCGCTTTTGATGATGAGAGTTGCCAGAGTATTCAGACTGGCGCTTTGAAAGGGAATCATAGTGCGTTGAAGAAGTACATTGTCATCAATCACCTTCTTATCTTGTGAAGGTTTTGGTTCTTTATTCTTCAGTTGTTTTGTATTGACTTGTGTCGACATTCTAAAAGATAAAGTAAAAATCCATGTTATGATTTCTTTTTCAAACCAATTTGAAGATATATATACATATATATATATATTTACTCAATATCATACCGCTGTTAGTATCTAAATCGATAAAAATTAAATTTATACTCAATCAAGTTGACTTACCTCCAAACAGAAAAGTCCTTCTAGCAGTTGTAGTAGATGATGTTGTAGTAGATCTTGCTCCTTCAGTTGCTAATGTCGAAGTGACTGCTTTCTGTGTAAAAACAGTGCTTCTTATATAGCTGAAATCATGCCATTTATCATAAGGTTAAATTAATGAAACATTGTTTTTACGGAAGAACACCAATGCTTTCGCGGGAATAAATAATTTATTTTCACGCGAATGGAACCCACTGCTTTCGCGGGAATAAACATTTTATTTTCATGTGTATACAAACCGTTGCTTTCGCGGGAATAAATAATTTATTTTCACGCGAATACAAACCATTGCTTTCGCGGGAATAAACATTTTATTTTCACGCGAATGGAAACTGATGCTTTCGCGGGAATAACAAATTTATTTTCACGCGGATGGAAACCAATGCTTTCGCGGGAATGAATAATTTATTTTCACGCGAATACAAACCAATGCTTTCGCGGGAATAAACATTTTATTTTCATGCGAATGGAAACTGTTGCTTTCGCGGGAATGAATACTTTATTTTCACGCGAATACAAACCAATGCTTTCGCGGGAATAAACATTTAATTTTCACGCGAATGGAAACTGTTGCTTTCGCGGGAATGAATACTTTATTTTCACGCGAATACAAACCAATGCTTTCGCGGGAATAAACATTTAATTTTCACGCGAATGGAAACTGTTGCTTTCGCGGGAATGAATACTTTATTTTCACGCGAATACAAACCAATGCTTTCGCGGGAATAAACATTTAATTTTCACGCGAATGGAAACTGTTGCTTTCGCGGGAATGAATACTTTATTTTCACGCGAATACAAACCAATGCTTTCGCGGGAATAAACATTTTATTTTCACGCGAATGGAAACTGTTGCTTTCGCGGGAATAAACATTTTATTTTCAGGCGAATAAAAACCAATGCTTTCGCGGGAATAAATAATTTATTTTCACGCGAATGGAAACTGTTGCTTTCGCGGGGATGAATACTTTATTTTCACGCGAATACAAACCAATGCTTTCGCGGGAATAAACATTTAATTTTCACGCGAATGGAAACTGTTGCTTTCGCGGGAATGAATAATTTATTTTCACGCGAATACAAACCAATGCTTTCGCGGGAATAAACATTTTATTTTCACGCGAATGGAAACTGTTGCTTTCGAGGGAATGAATACTTTATTTTCACGCGAATACAAACCAATGCTTTCGCGGGAATTAACATTTAATTTTCACGCGAATGGAAACTGTTGCTTTCGCGGGAATGAATAATTTATTTTCACGCGAATACAAACCAATGCTTTCGCGGGAATAAACATTTTATTTTCACGCGAATGGAAACTGTTGCTTTCGCGGGAATGAATACTTTATTTTCACGCGAATACAAACCAATTCTTTCGCGGGAATAAACATTTAATTTTCACGCGAATGGAAACTGTTGCTTTCGCGGGAATAAACATTTTATTTTCAGGCGAATAAAAACCAATGCTTTCGCGGGAATAAATAATTTATTTTCACGCGAATGGAACCCGTTGCTTTCGCGGGAATAAATAATTTATTTTCACGCGAATACAAACCAATGCTTTCGCGGGAATAAAAAATTTATTTTCACACATTCACCTATATAAGAGACAACGGTTTCAGACAGAAAGCATCCAGTTCAACAACAGTGAGCAAAGGAGCAACATCTATCTACTACATCTTCCATTGCAACTACTAAGAGTTCTCTCTTCATAAAGGTAAAACTTAACTTCAATTATTTCCGCTAGCTAACACAACTATCTGAAGGCTTTATGACATATCTATCTTTAAATTGATTATAAAGAATTGAACCAATTTTTTCTGTTTTTTCAGAATGAATACTCAAGACGTAGAAAGTCAACCATTGTATCTAAAGTCGGAATCTCAGCCTGATGAAAAGGTAAGAATTAATAAAAAATACCATTTAACACCTGTTGAACACCTTTAATTATTTTAGTTATCTAATTATCGCTTGTATTTTAGAACAATGCAACAACAAATCCAATCTACTTAAAGGACTTCCTTCCAGAAATGTATCATAACTATGTGATAAATAATGATGTTGTTGAAGAAAAAGCTGTAGAACGTTTGACATTTCAAGTTATAATATTCTGTATAACTCAACACATGATGAGTATGGGGATGTGTTGTAAGAAACATGATATGTCTACAGAACATTTTGATGACATTATAAAAAACGGTTTCGAAATCGTTTTGTCAATGGTGGAAGTTGTTAATATTAATAATTTTTTAAAAGAAATTGAAAAAAGTGCTTGGAATCAAATAGTTTTCAAAAAATTATATAACATGACATGGAACAAAAAAACTTTTTATAAATTCAGAAAGCATATTTATAATTACGTCCAAATAGATAAAGCTCTATCCTCTTCTGTAGGTATTTTAGAACTAATGTTAGAAGCGTTTCATACATATTTATGAAAAATTTTTAGTTGTTTTTTATTATTTTACAATATTTTGCTCAAACCATTATATTTTATTTCTTACCAATTGAGATGTTAAAAGCAGTATGATATTAAGTAAATACATATATATATATATATATATATATATATATATATATATATATATATATATATATATATATATATATATATATATATATATATATATATATATATATATATATATATATATATATATATATATATATATATATATATATATATATATATATATTTGAACGCATCCTTTGTTGTTTGTCTCCACATCCCAATAGTTTAATAAGCACATTCTCAATCTACCATAACTCTATGATTTTAACTGCTTTTGGCATAAATACATATATATATATATAAGACACTCTAAGTAATAAATACACTCTTAGCCACTCATGCAAATATTACCCTTTTATTTTTAGAATGTTATGGATGCTCTTTCTGAAGAGCTCCTTAGCACAGATCCATATCCAACAGAAAATAAAATGAAAAACGGCAAAACAACTCCTAAGAGAAGGAAAACTGCTCCAAAAAAACGAATAGTAAGGAAACGAAAACAAACAGTGAGAAAACAAACTACTTCCGTTGCTAAGCAAACAATGGAGAGTGCAGCTATAACTCATTTAACAGTTGAATGTCTCAATGAAAGGAGAGCTTGGGAATTAGAAAAGTCTAAAGGTTCTCAAGTGATTGACTCACCAAAAGTTCCGATTTGCAAAACATTTGAAGATCTTCCTATCCCAAGCATTATGCGAGTGACTGGTGTGATACATCCATCAAGTAAGGAGAAGTGTAGATATTCTCAAGTACACTACCATGATCCTTCAGATATAAATGAACTCGAACCCAAAATACTCCTCTGTCCAGTTGAAATAGCTAAAAACTTCAACTGTGATAATTACCCCCCTCCGTTTAACGTTGTATATTTGGGTAGAAAGGGAAAACCAAAAAATAAAAGCGTTCTTTGGTATGATGTCAGACGTGTTACCAGACATCCTCTAAGCAAAAAGAAAGCTGAAGAGGAATCACTATATTTGAGTACATTGACTAAAGGTCAGCTCAAACGCTTCTTGAACATCAACACCCTCAATAGTTTTCAACCCGGCGCTATTTTTCCTTACCAAGATGTTGTTGATAGATTCGTTCCTCATCGATTTAAAGGAGGACAGTCGAATGTAATTTGTATCCGTTATAGCATTGAACAATGCGGAGAAACGCTGTTGAAGACGCTCGCCATACCAGACAAATATGCTTCAGAAGCTAACCGATATACTCCAGGTGTGATGATCTACAGAGGAAAAACAACCCACGGAAAATTTAAGACAGAATACGATCTTTCATTTTGCTCTCCATACAGCCTCGGTCGAATGTATTGGAAACAATATTGTGATCAAGCAAAGCACAACAAAACAATATTAGAAATTGATGATGATGATGATGAACTTGAAGATTTTCTACGTGGAGATTTTGATGATTTTGAGACAGGATATGTTGCTGAAAAAAAATGATGAGATACATGATAAAACTCGGTGAGAGTTTTTCTCTAATTATTGTAAATAATACTTCAACTCGATTTAGATGTAGTTGTAGTTATTTCTACCCCAATAATTTTTTGTTTTAGCGACGGATAGTCTCTAATTCAAAAAAACAAGTTGGACAGTGTGACTTTTGTATTACTTAGTATTTACTAACTCTAGCTATATTATATGGAGAGATTTTCTTTACTTATTATGTAATAAATGTATATAATCATATAATGATTCATTTTTAATCAATGTATTTATTCAATTTAGATATATCTCCTCTCTCTATGTAGATATAAATATACCCATAAATATGTACATAATCAACCATATGTACATGAATGTATAGAAAACTAAAAGATCTCTCTCATCTCTCTCTTTCTCTCTCTCAAGATACTATATGTATGTATGTATGTATGAATGCATTGATTGTCATCACAAGTTGTAGTGCTTTGTATTACTTAGTATTTACTGACTCTAGCTATATTATATAGGAAGATTTTCCATACTTATTATGTAATAAATGTATATAATCATATAATGATTCATTTTTGATCAATATATTTATTCAATGTAGATATATCTCTTCTCTCCTCTCTCCTCTCTCTCCCTCTCTCCTCTCTCTCTTTCTTTCTCTCAAGATACCATATGTATGTATGTATACATTGATTGTCATTACAAGTTGTAGTGCTTTGTATTACTTAGTATTTACTGACTCTAGCTATATTATATAGGAAGATTTTCCCTACTTATTATGTAATCAATGTATATAATCATATAATGTTTCATTTTTGATCAATATAGTTATTCAATGTAGATAAAACTCCTCTCTCCTTTCTCTCTCCTCTCTCCTCTCTGTCTTCTCTCTCCTCTCTCTCAAGATGCCATATGAGTTCAAATTATGTGAAAAAAGTATCAAAACTTCAATGCCATACATTCAAAATCTAGCTGGCATATGAGTTCAAATCAAGTAAAAAAATAATCAAAACTCAAATGCCACTTAAATGCCACTCAAATGCCACTCAAATACCTCTCAAATGAAATACAATATAAACTCGGCGAATTCATCCAACGACGTAACTCATTGCATAACCCCCAAGATCAAATCCACAAAAAAACACTTGGTAGGGAGATCTGCTCATATATTACTACTCCTATGATGATTGATAATTAATGATAGCAATTATTGTTATATTATTGTTATGGTTGTTTACAATGAACATCACAATTAATGATTATTAATATATTAATGATATAAGTATACATTTATTTTGAATAGTAGTATAAACTTCTCCAAAGTATCATATTGGAGTGGTTTCCTCATGTTTAAATAGTAGTGAGTGAGTATGCAACTCCAACAATTTAAAGTTATACATTTGTATACAACAGAGTTGGCTATGCTAGGGATTGCTCTTGAACAAACAGATAATATATCAACCAATCAATCACTCTACCTGCATATTATTACCATAGTGTTTTATTGTTGATCACTAAAATGTATTTCATGTATATAACTTGAAGACTTTAACTGCTTCAGCTATCAAAGAATTGGTACATGTACTAAAATGGGAGAATTATACAAAGCTGTTTCTGGACACGTGAACTCGGGCATAGAACAGCATACTTTTCTTAATGCAGTTTGTACCTGCAAGAGCTAGTACCTCCCTGCAGTTGATGTCTATTGCATACAGGTAAGGTGGAACCAAATCTATCTGACGTGCACTAGGTGTCTCTCTGACAAACTACTGCTATCAATAACTGTATAACATCGACAAATGGAGAACCTATACCTGCTACACAGTAAGATAGAGTTTTCTCCACATTCACTCATTTTTGATGATTCTAAACACCTGGACTGATTGTTGACATAGTAATATATGCATTGTGTAGTACGAGAATCTACACTTTTCATATCAGATGTTCCAAAGAATGTATATAGTTTAGGCTGTCATTCCAGGATTGTCAGTTTTGAATCATCGATATATTTATGTTGAATATTAGAGTGAGCATCAACATGGATGAATGCAGACAAGAACTAAAATGAATGTGAACTACGCTACAAAAACTTACTTATGCAGTTGTTCAAGAAAATATTGAAGCTCATTTTCAGCAACATGTGACTTATGGTTTTGACATTTATTTCAAGAATGTCAAATTTTTCTGCTTTCATCAATGTAAACAGCGTTGGTAACGAATGCCCAAATAATATGTTTCATATGTTGCCACACACAAACACCAACATTTTCTAGAACAACTTCCAAAGTTTTATTTTTTTAGCATAGTACACATTTATTTTAGTTCTTATCTGCATTAATCCCTGCCAATGCTCACTCTAATGTTCAACATAAATATATCGATGATTCAAAACTGACAACCATGGAATGACAGCCCAAACTATATACATTCTTTGGAACATCTGATATGAAAAGTGTAGACTCTCATACCACACAATACATATATTACTATGTCGGTCTTTGCTTCAGCAGGTGTTTACATTAATTCGTGCCTACGTTTGTTCCAAGTCCCATTTATATTTATTCGTGGTTTGTTCATACACTGCGTTCGTTTCTCTAGACTTCCAAATGGCAATTTCCCACAAAATTGAGCTTTCGCCAAGAGTTGTAACAAGGTTTGTCATTGCACTGATTGGTTCAGCTCATACTCCATAGTACTCGTACAACATCTTTCATTCTAAATGGCTCTTTATTTTATGTTTGCTAGTCATTACGTCTATGATGGATTTTTTTCTTTACATAGAAGTTATAAAGAAAAGGGTGACTTTTCGGTTCGGATGGGGTGATCTCTTTGAAGTTTTTCAATTTATTTTAGCTGGTGTTGAGCCTCTTTAAACTATCTAAATTATTTGGAACACCTCTAGATAATTTGCACAACAATTGAATAGTTTCAAAGTTCTCATGGCTGTTAGACAGGAGATACAGTTTTATTGTGCAACGCTTTTGATCTATCAATGACAATATTAGTTTGTTGAAACTATTAAGCCGGTGTTGTCATGCAATATACGGCTACTTTTTGTATACTCTATGTTCTAACACTAGCACACAGTGTAGATTATTTCAAAAACCATCCACACACTATTGAAAGCTAAAGCCACTACGTTACAAACTGCTGTAACTTTATATATCAGTAACCAGTTATTACTTTACAGGGTAATATGCTGCATCAACCTGTTAGCAGGTGGTCAATGGCTAGAGTACTCATTCAACCAACCTAGAGAGAAAAAACGCCAACAAAGTGAGAGTTCAAGATTGTATTTGCCTCAATGTATAAATGTGGTCCGTATAGTTTCCGTCATAATTGTTTTAATGTCCGATGAACTTTGTAGCTCTACATTTCCCTTACAATAGTGTTGTATTGTATACCGACTTCCACCATATTGTGTTAGTTTCAGTTCTGGTGATTGTTTCTGAATTTTTCTGTGCAGCTTTCTTGATGAAAATGAATTCATAGACACAAACCTGTCTGTTATTTATTGTGGAAAAACTACTGGAGAGCTCTGTAATTTAATGCAATCTAAAAGTATCGCACAAGCTCCTAGAGTAGAGAGCGAAGACTGAGCATTGCGTGGCTTGGTTGGCAGTTTTGTATGAAAGATATCATCAAACAACAAGAACTACTGGCAAATAAAGAAAAATATTCTCAATTTTTTTAAGAATAACTTTTAAGAGTTTTTGTGTTCGATTACATACTTTTTAAAACAATATATTTTATACAAGCTCGGAACAGTTTTTCTGTTTGGGTGTTGTTTTCTGGGTTTGTTGTATCAATTTAAAACTAGGTTTTGTTGTTGTTTGATTGGAAAACTAGTTAGAATTTACTAGAAATGAAGCTCAATTACTCAGTGGCAGCAGCGTGACAGCAGAATAATACACGTATTTCATAAATATTGCACTGCTTGTCATGCTGGAGCGTGTGAGTCAAGTTAAGGCAACCATGTCAATGTATGTGCTGGTCTACTTTCTTTTTCAATGATGTTGGTCATTAATTAATGGATGGTTTGTGTTTTAGAATTATAACAATAGATACATGCTGATGGCAAACTCACAAATTTAACTTTTGGTTAAAAAATTGTTTTATAAAGCTATACCAAATAACATGTATCTGTTTAGTATGTATAATTTTAGCAAAATGGGTTCAACGACAAAATCCTTTTTGTGCTCAATAATCTGCATTAAATATGCCGCTTTAGTCCAAGTTAAAACGCATTTGTACTTGATGTGCATTAAATGGGTTTGTAAAACATCTGTTGGGCTCAGAAGTTACTTCCTGCAAACTCAAATGTGCTAGCGGATTGGTGAATATCTGATTTGTATACAAGTACTATACATATACATGTAGCTGTGCTGAAATGGAATGGTTACATTGGTGCGAAGTTTATATTTCCAAAATATTTACAAAACAAGCAGGGACCACAGCTATTTATTCAAAAGCAGTTAAATATCAATACAGATAAGAAAAATTGCTCTGTTCCAAAACTTGGGTGTTTTACTTTTATCAAATACTATAAACTCAAGAGCAAACATTCTGTATCATACACAGACTTCATAAGGTAAATGCTACATATGTTGTGAAGCCACCACAGCTTGACAAATACAAATTAATCAGATCTATGTATGGGCAACACTGTAGATATGTTCTGACGATGTCGTATTTGGTACCATTGACTCATAAACAACAGAAGCAGTGGGTCCTTCAAGCACTGTGTCATACACTGTATCTCCTGCGGGGTCTTTAACATCTAATTCACCAACGTTGGCAAACGACGGATTCTGAACAATTGATTGATCAAGCGTTGAACATACGTTGGGGACGGATGCGGTTTGGTTGTTTTCAAGTGTTGGCCTACCTCTTAGTCTCATGAACAGCAGAGTTCCTGCTATCCCAACCAGCAGTATAAATATACCTGCTCCAACTCCAACACCAACCCAAAGCCCTAAACATTTAAACCATACTGTAATTAAGGCTCTCATACATACAACGTGCCTGTAAACTATTAAAATCTGAGTATACATCACAATATCAAGACGGTCAGACTAAATAAAGCAAAAATCAGTAAAAGTACATAACTTCACCTTTGGCACAGACCAGATGCTTCCCTACCCATTCCGTATCATAATTGTTGTTCAGCTCACAAGTTAATTGTAAATCACCACCAGCTTTTTGGGATCCGTCCACACAGGCGTAGAGAACTTTCTCACCGATCTTGTTAAACTCTGAGCTACCAGAAATGGTATTCTTGATCTTTGGGGCTGATTTACAGTAAACGGATGGACCTGTTGATGAACATAATGTAAGAAACATCAACGGCTTGTAGACCATAATAGGCATTTTTGGATCAAGAAGGTCCATGCCTTGAAAAAATTGGCACGGGAAAGCGCTTCCGAATGCAATTTTGACGTTCGTTCCTGGCATAATTTCTATGCATGAACGTTCAAAATCAAAAGTTCACTTCATCGAAGTTATATTCTTCTTTTTTTCGAGTGTCGCAGTGAATAGTAAAAGACGCATCCTGCTGAGGTGACAGCTTTTTGGTTATATATTGTAAAAAAAAGTAAATAATAATTTTGATAATTATTACCAGCTACTTATGTGTTTTATTAATTACTATTTTTCATTTCTAACAATGTTTATTATCAGTTGGTGATGTTTGGCTATTTGAATAATTGTTTTTTTTTTATTAACTAAAGTATAATAAAATAAATTGAAAAAAACTATAATAACTTATAATAATATTAATGATGATATCATTTGAATAACAGTAATATTAATAACGATTATCATACATTTTTGTTATATTATAATTATTTATTACAATTTTATTTTAATTCGCCATCCTCAGTAAATGTGTCCAAAAATAACTTCAACATCAACATGCTTCAAGTCTTGTTATTATTTATTTTATTATTATTGTTAGAAATGAAACTTGAGGCCTCATCACTCTTGTCTTGTTATTGTAACTAACGTAAAAGGGCTCATTATTTGCAAAAATATTTATTATAGGAGAACTCTACGCATTCGGATCAAGATTGTCATACGGTGGACGACCCCCGAACGGTAAACCACCATTCAGCATAGAGTTCCAAAAAACAGGTTTTGTACTCGCCGAAAAACAAAAATTTTGCCCATTTTGGCATGAACGTTCTCGATCCGAAAATGCCTAATATCTTGAAATTATATCATACTAGCGATTTATTGTTTAAGTACAAACTGGTGGTTGAAACAAGTAAAACAAATGAAACTCTTTTGGTAGGCTACAAACCTGAGAATGGGAGTTCTTCCCCGACAGGTTGATAAATGACTTTTTTATCCTAAAAGAAATATTACATGTTATTTACAGCTCACAAGCAACTTATTGTGATGGTCTCACTCCGTTACAATCAATATACCTGCCGATGCTGCTAAACAAGTTCAGCTCTGTTTATCTCAAAATGAGTTTGGATGCCTCAACTTACTCGTAGGAATAAAATTATTTCATAGCTAAGAAACGTCATAAACATTGTACATATCAATGTGAACGTACTCATTTGCTATATATGGTGCTACAGACATATATCACAAATTATACATAGTAGGGAACCACATTGAAGTTAGCAGTGTGTACTTTACGATGTTATTATTGAGTATCTGCACCCTCAAGTAACTGTACACATATGACAACATATACATAATAAGTATAAAATACCTCAGGTAACTGTTCAGGTATAACAATATATGTGTACTTAGTAAGTATACATAAATCAGGTGGTTGTACATATATAGCAATATATACATAGTGAGTACACATCCCTCAGGTAAATGTATAATGTATAACATGACATATAACAATATAAGCGTAATAAGTATGCAATACCTCAGGTAACTGTACAGATATAGAAACCTGTACAGAGTAAGAAGACTTAGGTACTAAAGCATTGTTAACATATCCTCCATACACCTTCCCATCACCAATATAGAACAAGTAACCATCAGCAGTAACAAGCTCACTATCAATCTCTGCTATAGTGATACAATTCTTTCTATCCACATCACATTTATCCTCAGTTGATCTCTTGGCTACTGCTGAAGTTTCATTGCTCAGTAATATCAGATATGACCTATAAACGCATAAAAATTGAGTTTCATAAGCCGGTGATGTATATCTTGCAACCTACCTGAATCTACTGAAAACATATTCCAAATTGTTACACGCCTGGCTAAGCGTTGCAAAGTATTTTCTTTTTTCTTCAAGGAGTGGATTATTTTTTATCATAGCTTCTTGCCTGCCAGGCAATATCTACTCATTAATTCCGTTGTGTTTTGTTTTGTAAACCACTCATGTGTTGAATGACAAAAAGTAGTATTGAGAATGGCACCTGACAATTAAATTGGAATCAACCAGCTCCGTTGGAATAATCTGTATGACCACCAGATTTGATTTTGTGTCTTTGGGAGGTAAGAGCTGAGCATTCTGACTAGAAACAACTACAATACAAAATATAAATACTTATGATAGGGGGCTATTGCTGGATGGGTATTTTCTTCGTGATTTTCCTTTCAAATATCTACCATTGTTTGTCAATCATTCCAAATCTCTGATGGTAATGTATGCATTAGCAACGTTTGTTCACTCAGGAGCTAAATAGTTTCCATCACGCAAGGATCAACGTTTTTTCACTTTTTTCAAACTAAACATAGATCAAACTTGCCTTTTGCTTTAGTGTAACCTGATATAGAAGATGCTGGACTATCTCCACCTCTGCTTAGAGCATATACATCACATTTGATTTCAGAAGTTGGTTGAAAATCGCATACTTGAGTGAACAACTCAGATTTTAATTGGTCAACAGTTACAAAAAGACTTTCGCTGTATTCTGTACCAACTTCTCCACACCAGTACTGCAATTTACAATAGTAAGAATACTTACGTCATCGACACAAATTTTAATTGGTTGATCATTTTTTTAAAAAAACCTTGTTTATACTAGAACATTGCAAAGCATCAAATTTAGCCTTATTGTTACTGCTAATCAGCTGGTAGACAACTATGACCCCATTTGGTCGTTTTGGTGGTTTGATGTAGAGCTTTACACATGTCTCTGTAAAAGTAAACTCTAACTCTGGTCCACTTGATGGAGCTAAATAATGTACAACAGATTCCCCATCAACAACAGAAGAAGACTGAGGAGAAATAGGATTAGCAAGCTACATAACAGGTCATTGTACACCAAACATGAGCTCAATAGCCTAACTATACTTTTTTACAGGAACACTGAAAACCCGATGATGAATGAACTAAATAACTTTGTAATTCCAGGTATTTCATCAGGTGTTTTTATCATACATGGTATGAAATATTCAAAGAAGCCAAAATCCTTAGCAAGCTTTATCCACTCTAGATGTTACACATTACCTTTGAACCAAAATTCATACCTGTTTCAGCAGTAACTATGTCACGTAGAGTAGTTTTTCCCCCATCAACTGCTTTTACTTCAACTGTATATCTAGTGAATGGGAGAGCATTGTCTACTACGTAGTTACCAGCCTCTACATTATTATTGTAATACAGCAGGTCACCGCTGGAGCTTCTGATAGCTATAATGTATGAGGAAGGCCCTGCACACCTGCTTAATGATTCCTACAAGAAGTTTCATTGCAAGCCTTATTAACAGAGATATTTTCCTTTTTTAATAACACATGGTATAATCCTTGTTAATATTGTTTTAAAACATCGTTAGAAAACACAAACTTTTATCAGTGTCACTTGTCCATAAACTGGAAAAAAGAAGTAATATAATAATTATGGTTTGACTAATTGTACTACTGCCCCCATTTATTGATACAATATAAAGTTATATGCAGAAGGCTAATAAATCATTTCGTCATGTGCATGCATTGCAGTTCTAGGCTCATTTGCAATCAATTGATAACAAAAAGCGTAATGTAGAGGTCTACTTGATGTCATCAGTTTGATAGTTATTGTTGTGTGTAAACACTTTTTTAGCTATATTGGCTTCATAGAAGCAATGTATACTAATCAACTATAGTACTCTGCACAATAAATGAATGGCTACTTTGGCAGTGTTTGGTCGATCCAGTCCAAAATATTGTTCAGCTAAAAACATAATGCTAAATAATATTTTGATTGGCTATTACCCAGCTTCTAACAGAGAAATCGTTGGCTAAATGTGCTCAAGTGTGGTGGATTTTAGTGTCATACAACACCAAGTGTACTGCACATTTAAGTAACCCTAGAGGTGCTTCTGACAAAAGGCTTTGGTTAAACAGACCCGCCAAGTGCTGATGTAGGGTACATAAGGAATGGTTAAGTGCTTATTCTTTACCTGGTTCAGCAGCCACCTTTACTGTTCTTTAATTACAACTATACTGAGTGGGAATATAAGGGCTACCCTTACCATATATTACAAATTAACTAAAGTGCTTACAGGAGGAAGAATTAAAGAGCCTCCACCTCCAAATACCATCTACCATGGAGCCAAGGCTGCTGAAAAACTGAGAACTACAACAATTACTCAACATTCCACCACTAGACACTGTATCTATTTACCATTGTAAACTGTTGTATAATCTACCATGATGAGTCACTTTATTTGTTTTTAAGTTTTGTATAAATGAATAATAGTGTCGATTCTGTCAATAACTTTCTGTTAGTCAGTATGTATAAGGAAGGGGGGGGGGGGAATTCTTTGTTTGCTCACTGCTGAAATATACTGACGTAGATCTTGCTCTATGGTACCGGTAAAGCAAAGTACTAACTTTGGAAGTACCACTAAACCTGTGCACGAATGGGCTAAAACTGCTCTCCCAGCACAAAACACCAAGCAAGAGCGAGTACAAAATAGCCCCTTAGACAAGAGTCCTGAAAAAAGCTGGAAAAATTTACCAACCTGTGTTGAGGCGTGACTCACATAGATCTATGTTAAAACTTTAACAATAGGCTAGATGGTGCACTACGACTTGCAAAAGAATGATCAGAGTCAGCTGTCAAATACCAGCTTATGACTTCGTATGTTCTTTAATTGACACGTTTCCAGTTTCTTTTCATGTACTTATATACATACCATTGTTTGTATGCTGGTGTACTTATAATTATGCTTGCATTGGGTATGTTTCACTTCTTATACAACAGATTTGTTGAAACTACCATTGATTTTATTGTTTCCTGTCCTTCAGGCCATATCCAGGCTGAAAACTTCATTACTTTTTTTTGCATTCATTCACTTGGTGTGTTGCCGCATACACTTGCCACCCTCTAGGGGATTGCATCGCTAGAGCTGCGTTTATGCTAACAAAAGCTTTTGATACACTAGCAACTTGCCTAATCTGTCTGAGCTGAGGGCTGTTATTACCACAATACTACTCATCTTGCTGTACACATCTCTAGGCCAATTGCCTCTGTAGAGAATACTGTTTTGTGCAATTCAGTTTAAACAATGTTTTCACACTTGATATTGACTAGTCAGTTTTAGCCGTGAGTTCACTCTGTTGTGAAAATTTGAAATAACTCTCCTATTGTACCCTGTAAGTCTTGTAATAGACTGCGCCAAAAACCGTGCACTTTGGTCAGTCTTAGTTTAGTGGAGGGTTATGGACGCTTTTACTGGCAAAGTCGACTACTTCTGTACTATCAGTGACTTATATAAAATGTTTAATCCAGTCAAGATAGCTAAAATGAGTAATTACGTATTACTAAATCTTCAAATGAGGAGACCAGTATGTTTTCACTTTGTGTTTACGTATGCCGTTGTTTGCAACACTGGAAACTCATTGAGCGTGCAACAGAGTGCAATGAACAACCTTTTGCTTAAGGCTTATTGTCACTGACTGTTATTAAATAATAAAGTTATCCCCATTGACAAAGCGTTTCACTGCGACTAACTAGTAGTGGCGTGATTTAAAAGTTAGTGTATGTGATCTGTGAGCGGCTCACATACACTAATTTTTAGATTAAATTCGGGTATAGTAGCAAGCCTACGTTAAAAACATTTTAAGCGGTAAGTTTATTTACACTTTCCATTAAAGAATGTTTAACCAAATGAGAGAAATCTTTTGGGGCAAACATGTTTTGTGTTAACATCAGTTTCTACAATGAGTTGCAGTGGAACCTTGCAATTACAGTTTGCTACAAAAAGTTACAAATAGTTTCGTTTATCAGAAATTTCATATCTGCTTTTATAAAAAGTTTTTATCTGTGACTGTACAGAAAAAAGTTGCGGATGCTAATTCCCAAAGTTTTTCAGAAAATCTGAAATAACAGCCGTCACTTATCCTGTTTTCAGTGACTTCGTCACACCTACATCTACTGCTTGACACTACTCCTTTCTAGTTTGATAAGTTTTCTCACCTGCAAATTGATCTCTATAGTAGCTGTGCTGTTTTCTCCTTTGTTGCTAGATAGATTGAACGATGGAGTGGATGAACCTAAATGAAAATAATACTTTGTGATCCCCCAAAACTTTTCTTGGTAAATAATTAACCCAGTCCCTCAAACACAATTTTTACTTTGAGAAATGATGGACCTGAAAATGTATTTTATTTATGTTCAGAGTAGGAAAGGATGTGTAGTCGAAGTGATATTTTTCTACTCTGTGGTAAGAGAGACATTTTGGCAACAAATAAAATAAATATATAGCTATAACGAACAAAGATATAAAAAAAAAACCAGTAGACATAAATCAAAAATAGTTCTTTCAGAAAAAAATTCTCTTGTACTTGAAGTTGAAAAAAGGGCATCATGCAGTTATTGATATTCTAGCTTTCACATTTGCACACTGGAGTGGACAAAAAAATACCGGAAGAGCATATTTTTGATGAACCGCCAGATATTTCAACTACTTTTTTGCTAGTTGGTCACAGAAAATCAATTTGAAATGCTTTTTTTTCAGTCAAGAGACCTTGTATTGTGTGATACATTTTTATATGATCAATTTTTGGACATATGTGGGCATTGGTCTAGGAGTCATCACTTTGAGGCTTGGGTTTTAAACCTTGGCCGGGCATGCGTTGCTATGGCAGCTGTTGTAGAAATATCCATACTAAACTGATCACTAGACTTTCTAATGTTAAAGTATCTTTTAAAAATGTTGACCTGGCTAATAAATCTTGCGCACAAACTGGTCAGTTTCAAAATTTTGAGTTTTCTTTATGTTACAAAGAAAACTTTTGTAGGATAAATCAACAGAAAAAAACTACATGTAAGTATTGTGGGTATTTTCTTTAAATTTAGATTGAAAACTGCTGTTGACTGATTTGTATTATCTGTTGTACCTTGCTGGCATAATCTTGTGAGGTAAATTCCCAATAATACTAAGGGTGGTTGGTTCAGCCACTGGGGGGTTCTTTTTGTTTCAGCCATATGTGACGACGAAAAACATTGTTAAAGTAGGTGGTTTATCACATTAAAGGGGGCATATCAAATAGGCTCTTTTGTATGTATTGTGGCAGTCCGTAGTGCCATACATACCCTACACCCAGGAGTACACCTACATGTAACCAAGGAGGTGCCTCTGTTGGCTAATGGTCTTAGCTTGACATACCTCCAAAGCGCTGGCACAGGGTCTGTAAACTGTTTTTAGTAGCCTTGGAGCATTGGAGCCATGAAATTTTCTGTATTGGCCACCATAGCCAGAGATGTTGGTATATTCTCAGTGAAAATACAGTTCTGAGGCTAATGAGAGACTAAAAATGTACTAGATTCTGTTGGAGATGCACGTACTTATATTATGCCCCCCCCCATGTATGTATTGGTATGCTTTTATCATTGTATTGGCTTATACCTTATCTCGTATGTACACTCTTTATATGTAAATAGTTTGCTGTGAGCCAGCCTATAGATGCATCAAAGGAATAAATCGAAGATAATCTCCTTTGTACTTGAGACTTTTTTGATAGCACTAATTACAAGCTGCAGCAATCTTTAACGTGATATGGATTTTCAGCGGATGAAAGGTTTAAGGAAACTGCTCGGATATTAGAGCAATGGAGGTAAAAAGATTAAAGGGGTTGGACTCATGAAGAATTTGGAGTTGAGCTAGGGTAGAAAGGGAGAGGAACTAGATGCCAGGCCAATCCATCACAATACTGTGCAACTAACCAAGTACATAGTTTTCCAGTTTTTCTATCTGTATTTTTTTGTACAACTGAGTATGTATTTATTTTCTGCAGGTGGATGTTTCCAGCCATAGAGTCTATGTGAAATGGCACCATTACCAACTCTTAGTTTCAATAGTCATTTCCAACCGTAAATAAATTGTATGATTGAGTTGGTATTGCAAACCTCAGTCCCAAAATGACTGGAAATGTATTATTAACATTTCCACCGAGCTTTTTCCTTCCTGCTAACAGTTTTTGGTTTCAAATCACATGATGCTAAATAGCAACAACAAAGTTTTTTTTGTTATATATTTGATGAGGCAATTAAGGAGTGCTCCTGAAACAAACTACCCATGCCACAAATTAGGTATGTTAAGTCTTCATTAGCACCATCTGCAGCATACACATACTTTGGTAATTCAATATACTTACTATCACATGTGAGATTCAATATAACAACCACAGCTGGTCCATATCCTATAGCGGTAGCTGCTTTCACTCTGCATTCAACCAAGTTCCCTGGGTCATATCCACAGTCTGTTAGTGAAGTGGCATTTGTTGTTGTCCATTCTGGGTATTCTGCATCCAATCTAGTGCAAGCATGCTAGTGATAGAAAAATAAATATATGTTTAAATATAATAGTTACCTACTTCGATGATCCTGCTTATCATCAAACACTTTGCTGGCTGGGAACAAGTAAACCACCACTACCTTATTTACCTGTTTCTCCTTTTATTTGCTTACATCTGACAGTTTTGCCTTCAGGCTATCTACTGGAATTTCTTATATCAGAACTCAGTCACTGTTCATTTAAATATTTCACATCTTAACAAATTATTTAAAACTATGGCATCCAGACCGTGGTTTTAATTACTCCTTTCATTTATCGAAGAGCAGTTGAAGATAAAAATCTCAAATGTAGTAGCAATACTAAGCAAACAGCATATGCCGAGGAAATTAAATCAGATTTGTTGCCTTGAGCATTGCGGGACATTTTCTCATGAAACAAAGAAAGAATATTTCCACATAAGGAACCTGCACGTAACAATTTGCGTCAGATGACTTTACAATGAAATGTTATATAAAGTAAACGTATATGCTGTATATGCTGCATAAATATCATTGCCTGATCATCAATTGTAGGTAAACTTTTTACTATTTCTTGCTGCACCATTTTCAGCTATGTCAGGTAGAAATCATAGTAAGGCTGATGTGCACCCAAGTGGTTGATGTCACAACCCGAGATGAACCCATACAATGTTAGGGATGTTTCTCTATCCCCAAAGATACAGTTTAGTGTAATGGGGATTGCACTTCGCCTCATTTGTCAGAAATTGTTTTTTTTTTTTAAAGAAAATTGAGTCAAACATGGTAAAAAGCATATGTAATTCAGAAGAAAAGGCCATAAAGAGATTTGGTGCAAGAGGTAAGTTGCTTAGATTTATATTATCTTTTGTGCATTGTTTGCCTTAAAACCCCCCAAATTATTGAGTATGTGAGCTGATCTGTATTCTTTGCCAGGTTATATAAGTATACAAACAGTTTACAAGGAACTGCTTGTAAACTGTCCACAATCAAATTTGGCTCAGCTGTCACTACACGATCCACAGCTTTAAGATGTATTGAAACAGATTATTGCACGTTAACACAACCTGTTTTTATGCTGGTTTAGTTTACAATAAAAAAATACGCAGATTTGGACATTTAGTTGTTCTGAAAAGTCTGTTATATGGTGCAAAAAGTTTGTTTTTCAGTTCCAAAGATATTTATGTAATGGGAGTTTTTGGAAGTCTCGCCTAAAATGAATTTTTTTGCATTGTGTTTTTTTTTGTCTTTTCGAATCTATAATGAGGACTAAGCTGATTTACTAGGTCTAGTAATGTGTTTTTTTTCCCAGTTGTGATTTTTTCAGTGCTCTACTCTTACCTGGTACTCAGTGATGACACCATTTGGCTGTAAAGGTTCCTTCCACTCCACAACAGCACAACTTTCCATCAGTGGATAAGTATCAGTTACCTGTGGTCCATCCCATGGTTCTATAACCGAAAGTGAACAAAACCTGTCATTCAAAGCTTACTCGTATGTTTCTTAGTACTTAAGTCTCAATGAATCAATTTATACTGACAAGCATCCACCTGCTTCTATGAGCTGTGGTAGCAATTCTTGAATATTTTGGCGTCAACAAGAGTCAGAAACAGAGAGAATGCAAATAATCCCATGGTTCTGGGAATAAAAGCGAGTGAAACCTATCCATCAAAGCCATGTCACATTGTTCCTTATACTCAGTGAAACTTTTTTTACAAGTGTCAGCTCGTGATAGTCCTTATCAAAATGTGTAAGCAACAAAAAATGATATAACTAATAGCAAACAACTTTGTAGAAGAAAGGTTACTAAACCAGAGATATATTTTGCTCACCCAGCTCTCCAGTCACAACAATGCCATAGACATCTGTGGACAAAGGTTGGTTATTGGTGGCTCGTATAGTTATGTTGTATGTGGTGATAGCATCCAGTTCTCTGATAGTATTATCTGTAGAGAATTCTCTCTCTGCCACTTTATACTGTAGTGGATTCAGTGAAGCACAATTCTTTCTCACTCCCTGAAAATATGGCGATGCATGTACCACAGTAAACTAACTAAAGAAGTAAATATATTCTCGAAGTGAATAGTGTAAAATTTGTAAGTTCAACCTTTTAACTTACATATTATGCCTGGGCTACACTGTGGAAGATTCTTAGGCATTTTAAATTTTACAGTGACAACGTACATATAGGTAGGTGCTATCTGGTGGTGCTGTTTTTATGATGTTATTCAGCTGATAGACAGTTGGCACCTCTACTACACTACTATTTTCTAGCTAATAGGATCACTTTATATGACTACTTATAGGGTTATTCTCAGTTTCCGGTTGGCTACTACAGAAACGGTATAATTTTTGTTGTGAG
>OX183130.1:56538846-56622294 GCA_945261195.1 Cryptosula pallasiana | reverse complement strand
GCAGGTCATCTGTACTAGTAGTAATATATGAGCAGATCTCCCTACCAAGTGTTTTTTTGTGGATTAGTGCTCGGGGTTGAGGCAATGGGTTACGGCGTTGAATGAATTCGCCGAGTTTATATTGTATTTATTTTGAGGGGCATTTCAGTGGCATTTAAGTGGCATTTGAGTTTTTGATTACTTTTTTACTTAGTTTGAACTTATATGGCATCTAAATTTTGAATGCATGGCATTAAAGTTTTGATCATTTTACATAATTCGAACTCATATGATAACATTTTGATGAAGATGGAGTTGTATTTGCCACTGAATTGTTTTTGTATATGATATAACCATCTACAACACTATAGTTATTGTTATAGTTTTATTATTACATAATAAGTATTACATTGAATAAATACATTGATTAAAATGAATCAATATATGATTATACACATTTATTGTATAATAAGTAGGGAAAATCTCTCCATAGAATATAGCTAGAGTCAGTAAATACTAAGTAATAACAATTAATACATAGTCTTTTTTTACAATGATGTCTTTGATGTAGTGATGTTATATCTTAAGAAGGGAGACTTCTGTTTTATGTGCTTTTGAATTCGTAATGAACTAAAATAAAAAAGTTATGTATTAGTATAGAATGATTAAACAAAAACTTAAAATAATTACATGAATTGGAATTATAGCTTTAGTTACATTGGATAGTTTACATTATATAGAAAAGGGAAATAGCTCACCAAGTCACATTGTCCAACTTGTTTTTTTGAATTAGAGACTATCCATCGCTAAAAAAACTACTTTTTTTCAGCAACATATCCTGTCTCAAAATCATCAAAGTCTCCACGTAGAAAATCTTCAAGTTCTTCATCATCATCATCATCATCAATTTCTAATATCGTTTTGTTGTGCTTTGCTTGATCACAATATTAACTCCGATAAATTTGACCGAGTCTGTATGTAGAGCAAAATGAAAGATCGTATTCCGTCTTAAATCTTCCGTGGGTTTTTTTTTCCTCTGTAGATCATCACACCTTGAGCATGTTGGTTAGCTTCTGAAGTATATTTGTCTGGTATGGCAAGCGTCTTCAACAGTGTTTCTCCACATTGTTCAATGGTATAACGGATACAAATTACATTGGACTGCCCTCCTTTAAATCCATGAGGAACGAATCTATCAACAACATCTCAGTAAGGGAAAATAGCACCGGGTTGGAAACTATTGAGGGTCTTGATGTTCAAGAAGCGTTTGAGCTGACCTTTAGTCAATGTACTCAAATATAGTGATTCCTCTTCAGCTGCCTTCTTGCTTAGAGGATGTCTGGTAACACGTTTGACATCGTACCAAAGAACACTTTTATTTTTTGGTTTTCCCTTTTTACCCAAATATACAACGTTAAACGGAGGGGGGTAATTATCACAGTTGAAGTTTTTAGCTATTTCAACTGGACAGAAAAGTATTTTGGGTTCGAGTTCATTTACATCTGAAGGATCATGGTAGTGAACTTGAGAATATCTACACTTCTCCTTACTTGATGGGTGTATCACACCAGTCACTCGCATAATGCTTGGGATAGGAAGATCTTCAAATGTTTTGCAAATCGGAACTTTTGGTGAGTCAATCACTCGAGAACCTTTAGACTTTTCTAATTCCCTAGCTCTCCTTTCGTTGAGACATTCAACTGTTAAATGAGCTATAGCTCCACTCTCCATTGTTTTCTTATCAACGAAAGTAGTTTGTTTTCTCACTATTTTTTTCGTTTCCTTACTATTCGCTTTTTTGGAGCAGTTTTCTTTCTCTTAGGAGTTGCTTTGCCGTTTTTCATTTTATTTTCTGTTGGATATGGATCTGTGCAAAGGAGCTCTTAAGGAAGATCATCCATAACTTTCTAAAAATAAAAGGGTAATATTTGCATGAGTGGCTAAGAGTGTATTTATTAGTTAGAGTATCTTATATATATATATGTATTTATGACAAAAGCAGTTAAGATCATAGAGTTATGATAGATTGAGAATGTGCTTATTAAACTATTGGGATGTGGAGACAGACAACAAAGGATGCGTTCAAATATATATATATATATGTATTTACTTAATATCATACTGCTTTTAACATCTCAATTGGTAAGAAATAAAATATAATAGGTTTGAACAAAATATTGTAAAATAATAAAAAAACAACTAAAAATATTTTCATTAATATGTATGAAACGCTTCTAACATTAGTTCTAAAATACCTACAGAAGAGGATAGACCTTTATCGATTTGGACATAATTATAAATATGTTTTTTGAATTTATAAAAAGTTTTTTTGTTTCACTTCATGTTATATAATTTTGTGAAAACTATTTGATGCAAAACACTTCTTTCAATTTCTGTTAAAAAATCATTAATATTAACGACTTCCACCATTGACAAAATGGTTTCGAAACAGTTTTTATAATGTCATCAAAAAGTTCTGTAGATACATCATGTTTCTTACAACTAATCCCCATACTCATCATGTGTTGAGTTATACAGAATATTATAACTTGGAATGTCAAACGTTCTACAGCTTTTTCTTCAACAACATCATTATTTATCACATAGTTATGATACATTTCTGGAAGGAAGTCCTTTAAGTAGATTGGGTTTATTGTTGTATTGTTCTAAAACACAAGCAATAATTAGATAACTAAAATAATTAAAGGTTTTCAACAGGTGTTAAATAGTATTTTTTCTTAATTCTTACCTTTTCATCAGGCTGAGATTCCGACTTTAAATACAATGGTTGGTTTCCTACGTCTTGAGTATTCATTCTGAAAAAACAAAAAAAGTTGGTTCAATTCTATATAATCAGTTTAAAGATAGATATGTCATAAAGCCTTCAGATAGTTGTGTTAGCTAGAGGAAATAATTGTATTTTTAGTCTTACTTTTATGAAGAGAGAACTCTTAGTAGTTGCAATGGAAGATGTAGTAGATGTTGCTCCTTTGCTCACTGTTGTTGAACTGGATGCTCTCTGTCTGAAACCGTTGTCTCTCATATAGCTAAACGTGTGAAAATAAACGTTTTATTCCCGCGAAAGCATTGGTTTCTATTCGCGAGAAAATAAAATTTTTATTCCCGCGAAAGCATTGGTTTGTATTCGCGTGAAAATAAAGTTGTTATTCCCGCGAAAGCAACGGTTTCTATTCGCGTGAAAATAAATTAGTTATTCACGCGAAAGCAACGATTTCCATTTGCGTGAAAATAAATTTTTATTCCCGCGAAAGCAACAGTTTCCAATCGCGTGAAAGTAAAATGTTTATTCCCGCAAAAGCAACGGTTTCCATTCGCGTGAAAATAAATTATTTATTCCCGCGAAAGCAACGGTTTGTATTCGCGTGAAAATGAAATGTTTATTCCCCCAAAAGCATTGGTTTTTATTCACGTTAAAATCAAATTTTTGGTTCCGCGAACGCAACGGTTTCCATTCGCGTGAAAATAAATTAGTTGTTCCCGCGAAAGCAACGGTTTCCATTCGCATGGAAATAAATTTTTTATTCCCGCGAAGGCAACAGTTTCCATTCGCGTGAAAATAAAATCATTATTCCCGCGAAAGCAACGGTTTGTATTCGCGAGAAAATAAAATTGTTATTCTCGCGAAAGCAACAAATTCCATTCGCGTGAAAACATATTAATTATTCCCGCGAAAGCATTGGTTTGTATTCGCGTGAAAATAATTTTTTTATTCCCGCGAAAGCATTGGTGTTCTTCCGTAAAAACAATGTTTCATTACTTTAACCTTATGATAAATGGTATGATTTCAGCTATATAAGAAGCACTGTTTTCACACAGAAAGCAGTCACTTCAACATTAACAACTGAAGGAGCAAGATCTACTACAACATCATCTACTACAACTGCTAGAAGGACTTTCTGTTTTGAGGTAAGTCAACTTGATGTACTATTGAGTATAAATTTAATTTTTTATCGGTTTAGATACTAACAGCAGTATGATATTGAGTAAATATACATATATATATATACATATATATATATCTTCAAATTGGTTAGAAAAAGAAATCAAAAAATCATAACAAGGATTTTTACTTTATCTTTTAGAATGTCGACACAAGTCAATACAAAACAACTGAAGAATAAAGAACCAAATCCTTCACAAGACAAGACGGTGATTGATGACAATGTATTTATTCAACGCACTACGATTCCTTTTCAAAGCGCCAGTTTGAATGCTCTGGCAACTCTCATCATCAAAAGCGCCTCTCTGTTAAGTACTCTATCTCCAGCTTCCAGAAGAAACATTGAAAACATAGTCAATGTTGAAGATTTACCAATACCTACAGTTATGCAGGTGTTAACCGTGGAGTTCCATGATGAAACGAACTGCACCATCATCTACAACTATAAAAAGGATGGAAAGATAGTTAGAGTGAAGAGCACTATTTCATTAGCAGCAGGATTACTTGTTAATGAAGCTTCGCAAATAAGACCACTGGTTTTGATCTACATGGGTGTTGAAAAGACTGGAAAAGCAATTTTTCGTGCCGCTACAGAAACAGGATCTACTTTGAGGTGGAAGAATGCGTTTGATGTATTACCAGAAAAAAAGTATGAGACAAATCAATGCTTATTTCGATGTAGCTCATCTTCAGGATTTCCCAACAGATAATGTCATATGTTTCCAAAACCCTGAAGTGATAACAAAATCTGACAGGTGATGGAATAGGAATGAAGAGCCTCTTCTAGTTCAATACAGAAGTGTTGTAGATGAAGAATTACTGATCGGAGATATGCGCATTCCTCATCAAATAGCTTCTGCTGTGACATTGGAAAGATTTGGAGTTATTCTGTTCAAGGGTCTGAGTCGAAACGCAGACAATTCAATTTTCTACAACATCAGTGTACTCGCAGCTCATCAAGCCTTCGTCCAAGCCTCGGAACTGACTGATAATCCAAAATCTGAGGATTTTCTCAACGACTTTGACGATGCTGAAAAAGAAGACTGTGGAGAACAAACTCTCGAGAAGCTAATCTATAACTCAAGGGATTCATATCACTATAGGTAAGTTTTATTAATTTTTACCATAATTTGAAAAAAGTTGATTTGTGAAAATTTTGTGTATTCTTACAATGAAAAACCACTTAATTTCTCTTTTTCACGTAAATAGCAACAGTAAAATGATTTATCACGTAAATGATCAATTTGTGAACATTTTTTGTAAAACATTTTTGTAAAACATTTTTAAATTATATATATTTCGGATTAAAAAAGGATTTTTTTGTGTCATCAGTGTATTTTTTTTACATAAAAGTTGGAAAAATAACAAAAGATTATGATTATTTTACAAAAAAATGCTTAATTTTTCACATAAATGATCAACTCATAAACATTTTTTGTAAAAAAATTTTAAATTATATATATTTCGGATTGAAAAAAAGACTTTTTTGTGTAACCAGTGTATTTTTTTTACATAAAAGTTGAAAAAATAACAAAAGGTTATAATTATTTTACAAAAATGTTAAATTTTTCACATAAATGATCAATTCATAAACACTTCTTGTAAAACATTTTTAAATCTAATATATAAATGTAAGTCGGTTTTTGCGATGTTAGCTTAAAACTCCGGCACTAATGAATCAATCTTAATAAGAAATACAAATTCAGAGTCGCCATTACATTCTCTAGGTTATAACACTCTTGAATTTCTATTTTGCTAGAGGATCGCAGCAATCTTTCCAATAGAAACCTCATTCTCATCAGTTATGCCAAGTTATATCCGGCCATATTTTTCTGCCTTTCATAACATGTTCGGTTTATTTTGATTATATTTCGACATGCTGCAGCCTTTTGATTGGTCAGCAGTGCTACAGCGAATCAAGTATTGATATCTGTTCGCCAAACAGAATAGTTTTGCTAGCTTTTTCGGTCTTACAATTGCTTCTCCACCGACTCACCTATCAACTGTACTTGCCTTTCACATTCCAACAACATTATTTCATTGCTTATGCCTGGCTGATATTGTTGTTTAGCAATTTTCTTGAACCCCGTGGCTATATTATTAAAATGATTAATTTAATGATAACAAGAATAATATATAACAACAATAAATGATTGTTAGTTTTAATAATAATCAAAATAATAATTAATAAGCACCATCTCCTCCTGCATTGTTATTTTTATGCTTGAGTAGCTGTTATTATTTTTATCGTTATCAGTATAATTTTTTTATTATTTCTATTATTTTCATTATTAATATTTTTAATATTATTTTTATTGTTTTATGAATGGTTTTTTTTTTGTTGTTTTCATTTCTTTTATTAATTATTGTATTACTATATAGAGTAATAGTAAAAGTAATAATAATAAAAGTATTTCTTATTTATTTAGTAAAATTAAAAGTGACAAAAATATTAACTATTAGTCATTGATTATTATTACTGTTATTACTATTTTTATTAATATTATTTTTATCATTGTTGCATAAAAGTAGTTGTTTTTCTTTTTGTTTAAAAATCATTATTAGTAAATAACACTGTGGTTGAATACTGCTCATTATCATTAGTACTGCTTTATACTCTCATCTCTTCCATATCATTATATTCCTCAATTTAAACACAAACAACTTTGATACAAATAAATATCATAAGAATTGAAACTTATGAACAAAAACCATGGTGTACCATAACAATAATAACAACAATGAATGAGCAATACTGGTAATGCATACAAAATGATGATAAACGACACAATAAAAAGAAAATTAATCAAAAGGAACCCAATGTATCAGAGTTGTTCTCAATTTCTCTGGCTTTGTTCAGCAGTAGTACTATTTCTTGTTTGTTTTTTTTTTGCTTTTATCATGTTGTTCACCATGACAAAAAGTACTTGATATTTATGAGTAGGTCTACAACAGCAGTGCAAAGCGAGTCTAGGTTTAAAGACTTGCAATATTTTTGGCTAAAGCCTTATAATTAATTTTCATTATTATTACTACTCATGCCTTTAATAATAATTAATCAACCTGTCTCTCCACAACATTGGCAATAATCATCGTAGTTGAAATATCGATGGTAAATGGTTGATAAAAGGTACAAAATATTATACAATATTATACAAAAATTGCATAAAAAGAGTGACAAAAATAGTCATTTGAGGAACTTAATTGTAGTTTGTGCAAAAGTTGTACACATCAGCATGTCATGAAAAAGAACTGGCGCAATTATTCCAAACAACTTTTCACCAACTCCACAAGGTTTACGAAAATTCAGAGAAAATAAAAATTATTGTGAGTTTTTGTTATAATTGCGTTGTGATTGCCACACTGTGAACAGCGCATGTTTAGCTGATTTACTTGCACAGTTGATGCAGCATTCTAAAATACGTTTTCGAAATATTGACCAATGGGTTACACAGTCACTAAGCACATGCTTTGATATGGAAATTTAAAATACAAATACTTGAGTATCTACCAGATTCTTTGAGTTGGTTTTTCACTAAATGTGAAACTACAGCAAAGCCTTGAGTTGACTTTTTTCAAATATAATCCATGCTTTATGACGATCTCCTTTGGTGAGAAAATCAAATTAAAAAGATGAGTAGTAATATATGAGCAGATCTCCCTACCAAGTGTTTTTTTGTGGATTAGACCTCGGGGTTGAGGCAATGGGTTATGGCGTTGAATGAATTCGCCGAGTTTATATTGTATTTTACTTGAGGGGTACTTGAGTGGCATTTGAATGGCATTTAAGTGGCATTTGAGTTTTGATTAGTTTTTTACTTAATTTGAACTTATATGGCATATAGATTTTGAATGTATGGCATTCAAGTTTTGATAACTTTTTTACATAACTCGAACTCATATGGTATCTTGAGAGAGAGGGGAGAGGAGAGAGGAGAGAGGAGAGATGGGAGATGAGAGAGGAGAGAGAGAGAGAGAGGAGAGAGATTTTTTAGTTTTCTATACATTCATGTATATATGGTTAGTTATGTACATATTTATGGCTATATTTATATCTACATAGAGAGAGGAGATATATCTACATTGAACAAATATATTGATCAAAAATGAAAATTATATGATTATATACCTGATTACATAATAAGTAGGGAAAATCTTCTGGAGAGAGGGGAGAGGAGAGATGAGAGAGGAGAGAAGAGAGAGGAGAGATTTTTTTTTGGTTTTTTATACATTTATGTATATATGGATAATTATGTACATATTTATGGATATATTTACATTTACATCATTGAATAATATACATTTATTACATAATAAGTATATTAAATGCTATAAAATATGTTGGAAAATTACCAAATTAGACCTCTAGATGGTTAAAATCTACAGTATTTGGGAAATAACTGCAAGAGAGGAGAGAGGAGTATTTGGTAGAGGAGAGAGTATGTTGAGAGAGAGGAGAGATAAAAAGAGGAGAGAGGAGAGAGGAGATATATCTACATTGAATAAAATACAGTGATTAAAAATGAAACAATATGTGAATATATACATTTATTGTGTAATAAGTAGGGAAAATCTCATACAATATAGCTAGAGTCAGTAAATATTAAATAATACAAACTTAGGAAGGAAGACTTCTGTTCTATGTACTTTTGATTCCATAATGAACTAAAATAAAAAGTTATGTATTAGTATAGAATGGTTAAACAGAAATTTAAAACAACTACAAACTCTTACTAAATAGTACTTTTTTATTAATTATTACCTTATCATCAAAAATTGACTGTTAATCGGATGTTTTTGTAGCTTTTCGTGTCTTACGTTGTTGAGTCCTTACCCTTCTAGCTTGTCTTTGAGCGGACTGTCGCTGCATGTTTCTTCTTTTTAGAGGAAGTTCTTTACGAGCACACTCGATAGAAATTGGTGTGTTTACCTGTTGTAGTTGATATTGTCGTTGTTGTAATACATAATGTAATCTCTGAATGTCTGACGTAACATCATTCCCTAAGAGCTTTAATGTTAGAAAAGATTCAGTTCGAAAACTATTTAGCTGCTCTATCAAGTCTTTCTGTATGAATTTACAATTGTTTGAGATAATTCGCACTCTCTCTTCAATTTTCTTATTGCATATGTTTTGTAGAAGTATCAAGTCCTCTTGAGTCAAAGATTTAGGCTGAGTTTCTGATTCTGTGTTGTTAACTATTTCCATTTTTTGTCATTGAATCTGAAAAAAAACAAAAAAAACAGATGATTAATTTTGTTCAGTTGTTTTAGTATAATAAATAATATATGAGTAAAAACTGTAATTTATTAAGTTTTTACCTTGATGCTCTTCTAATAGCTGTAGTAGATGTTGCTTCTCTGATAGCTGTTGTAGAACTGGATGCTTTCTGTGTGAAAACTATGACTCTTATATAGCTAAAGTTGTACTGATTAAACCCTATGAACACCATCTCGTGTCAATCTCTATGAATCAACATTTGTTCACGCGAAGGAAAGTCAATTGTTTCGCGGGAATAAATGAATTATTTTCACGCGAATACAAACCAATGCTTTCGCGGGAATAACTAAATAATTTTCATGCGAATGGAAACCGTTGCTTTCGCGGGAATAAATATTTTATTTTCACACGAATAGAAACCAATGCTTTCGCGGGAATAAATGAATTATTTTCACGCGAATACAAACCAATGCTTTCGCGGGAATAACTAAATAATTTTCACGCGAATGGAAACCGTTGCTTTCGCGGGAATAAATATTTTCTCAGGTGAGTTAAGCAATTCATGCCGTCATTGTCTTCTCCTGTTTATTGTTTTTGTTCCAGGAGTTATGCTCTCTTATTTTTTCGCACTTGGGCGAACTCTCTTTGTTAATTGGGCTATACTGGTCATACAATGCTTACAGGCACCTTTCACTTATTAGGCAAGTACATTTATCTACAGCACAGCTCATTTGGTCAATGCTGCTTAGGAGAGACACCACTTATCTATCCAGCTCAAACTTCCTAAGGTAAATAATTTGGTTGCTCGTAAAAGTTAATTATCTGTAGTTCTACATGTTTGGTATAAATTCAGTTACACAGAAAGAATCAGCATCGTTCCTGATGGTGAAATTCTTTAAACATCGACTCTTACTAGCTTTTGCTCTTTATACAACTGTGATTTTTTCTACTGTCTTTTTTTGTCTTTCAATGATTTCAAAACTGTATCATTTATATTTTTGAGACAGCATTTTGGTCACTCTACATTTTCCACTACAACGTACTTTAGACTTTGACATGAATAACTTTTGACAAACCTTACACTTATTTTATTCTCCGTGGTGTTTCACTCAAGGTTTTTTGCTCAGTGTTGTTCAAAAATTTCTGCCGTGTCATGATCAGCGTACCGCAATAATGGAGATAGTTTTCTGTTACATTTTTTTTTACTTGTTCTTAGCTTTCCTGCCTTCTTGTCGGTTTCTTTGCTAAGTGAACACTGCAACCAAATTTGTAATTTCTCAATTGGCATTTTCAACATGCTTTTGTGAATGATTTGTGTTTGGTCAAAAATTAAAGTCTTTGTCTCCAGTAGTTTTCTCAGCATATATAAAACCTAGTTTGTTGTAGGTTTAAACAATCATCTTTTTGTTGGTTCCAAGAAACCACTGCATCTCAACTTACAATCCACATTTTTGTTCTTGTTTTTGACAGTTTCTTGCTAGATTGTGTGTGATTCTTACTCAATCCTAATGTTTTGTGTGGACTCGGTAAATTTATTGTTCTTATTTGTCTAGAAAATTGTTTGGTTTTCTTGATTTGCATTTAATTTTTTTGCCAACTCGTTTCGAAGTAGCTGAGTGAGGAGTCCTCCTGTTGCATATTCCTGCATTGCCTTCACTTGGTATACAGGAAGACCTGCTACCATTTAATAAACATTAGCCGATTTGTATGTGAATGCATAACTAGCTTTCTACTGCAAAGTACGCTAACTGGTTTTAACTGAAGTGTGCTACTTCCAATATTTTGGTCAGTGAAAACTTGTATGCTCATCATATATATGCATAGGGTGATAGGTATTATGTAATCATGTCTTATATCACAGCAACTAATTACTGATTGTTATAATTATAGGCGGTGATAACAAAGAAGAGTGACTAGTGCCAGCGATGCTGATGATTGCTACAAGTAACAAAGCAAGTCACACTATTGCGCTCCTAGTTCATTGTAAAAATTTAAAAATATTTTGGAACAAGTTTTGGCAAATTTTTCATTTCAAATCTGTTTTTTTTTTCATCTGAGTATGTGCCGGCACTGATTTCTATATTAGATTATCAACATGTTTTAGCTGTGCTAATCAAAATTAGGTTTTAAGGCTCAAGTTTTATGCCAACTTTCTGTACAAAATTGGAGTTTCATAACAGTTCATGGGAAAAAAACTGTCCAATTTTTACATTAGTGCTCATAAATTTTCCAGCATGGACTGTGAGGGTACATCAGAAAACAAACTTATTTCAGTTGCGCAAAATGCCCCTGTCTACAAAAACGCAATTAAGGTGGTGGCCTAGTGGAAATTGCTACTGTAGTCACAATGACTTAGCAAATTATGACAAAGATTTTCTAGCATACCACTATACTAACTCCTCTTGTCAAAGTTGCTAGTATTTTGTTAGAACAGTGAAGCTGGGGTTTTGTTTTTTTGTAAATTGTTATCATTCACTGCTATTACAGAGTTGAAAACAATACTCAAGAAAATCTAGTGACCGTTCAAGCATTCTTATTTGTTTTTATTCACTGTCTATTAGCACTGTTTTTATTCCTTGAATATCTGGTCCAATCTTTTTGAGCCCTGCTACTAAATGATGAAACAGATTGACTAATGCATAGATGCATAGTGGTCTTTGTCAACTGTCTAGTGTGTGAAATCTGTTAAAGCTTTTCTTGTTAACAACAATCTTTTGTTCTTTTGAAATGTGTAAAGTTATTAGCAAGTAGGAGATGAAAAGCCTTATGTAATCATATCTTGCAGCCCAGCAACTAAGTAGCGTATTGTTTAATTACAGACGGGGCAGTGATAAACAAGATTCAATACTATCAGTGATTCTACAAGTGAACAAGCTAGTTATACCAAGTTGATGTGTAACTACTCTACATGCAGATAGATTGTACAGGTATTTATAACATATCTGCAGGTCGGTATACTGTAAATGTAGGCATATCACGCATCGTATATTGTATATGTATGTACATGTGGTTATATTGTACATGTGTGCATATTTTTCATACACTTATATTGTTTGCGTATGTATACTGTAACATTCGTATGCTGTTCACATATGTATAGTATATACATATGTATATTGTACAACCATGTATATTTTACGGATGTGTACACTTTACACATATGTGAGGTGAACATGTATTTTTATTCTATTCATATGCTTATGTATATTGCACGTGTGTGTATATTGTACATAAATGTTTATTGCGCTTGTATTTGTATTGTGCATGCGCGTCAAGCGTGAAAGTTAGAATGTTTTTTTGGGTAATTAGATTGTACTTCTGTCAATATTTTACATGTACATGCATTATTCAGTATATTTACCTGTACAATGTATCTACTTGTACCATATATATCTACATGTAGGTGTACTGTAAAAGTAGATGTATTGCACATAAGTATAACCCACATGTAAATTTTTTTTCATAGAAGTATAGTGTACGTGCAGGCACACTGCATGTGTGGTTGTGTTGTATATATAAGTATATTGTGCATATAGGTATACTTTCTATATAGATATACTCGACATGCAGCTAAATTACCCAAGTATGTATATTTTGCACTCATGTATGTTTTGAATGTAGCTATATTATACAAGTGCGTATAATTTACATATAAACACATTTTACATTTAGTTCTTATTCATATGTTGGTGCACTGTATGTGTTGGAATAGTTTGAATTTAATATTCTTCACCTATAGAATTATTGTACAAATATGTATACTACAAGTACAGGAATACTATTTATGTAGATAAGTTGTACAGTATGTTTATTGAACAAGTAGGTGTCCTTTACAGGTATGTGTATGGTACATAATGTAAATTTCTGATTTGTGTGTATATGCATAGTATGCTTTGTGAACTGTCTAGTGTGTGAAATCTGTTCAAGTTATTATTGCTATTAACAATTTTTTGATTTCTTGAAATGCGTAAACTCTTTAAAAAGTACAAGATGAAAAGTATTATGTAATCATATCTTACAGATCAACAACTAATTAATGTATTGTTTAATTGAAGATGGCAGTGGTGACCAAGATTGACTACTGTCAGAAACTCTGACTTGTAGTACTATTACCCCGAAGGTTCGTATCAAAAAATATAAATTCTAATAGGCAACTTTTGGTGATAAACTTTCGCTCACTTTGAATGTGGTGTACACATGTAGGTACTTTGTAAATTAATATTTAATAAACATGTGCACACACAGAAAAACGCGGAGGAGTTTTAATCCCATTTCAATCAATTCTTACTATCCGCGAACGTAGTCACCGTACATGCAAATATATTGTCCCTGAAGGTACTCGGCATGGTGGTATAATGTACATGTGGATATACAGTACATATATGTACACTGTACACGTATACATACACTACATGTAGTCAGATTGTACAACTATGTACACTCTACATTTATGTATACTCTACATGTAAATATAATTTATCACAATATTTTGTACATGTATGAATACTGTTCATGTAAACATACTGTAATGCGTATATATTTGTACTTTTATGCATATTTTACATGTAAATATACCGTACATCGAAGTAAATTGTACATATATGTGTATTGTACGCTTATATATGCTGCACTTGCATGTATATTGTACACACACATATTGTACACACACGTATATCATACACATACGTAACTTACACTATCATGCATATTGTACATATATGTATACTGTGCATGAATGTATATTGTGCACATATGTGTATTGTATATATGTGTATGTTGTTCATGTGCGTATATTGTCCATACATGTATCTTGTATATGCATATATGTTGTGTTTGTAGTTAAAATGAAAACGTAAATATATTTTTCAGGTAGTCAGATTGGACTTTGAGGAATATTTCACATGTAGATGCATTCTTCAGTATACTTACTTCTACGATATATCTACATGTAGGTGAATTGTAAAGGTAAATGTATCGCACATATATGTATAATCAACACGTATAGTTTTTGTTCATGTGGGTATATTGTACGTGCAGGTACACTGCATGTGTGGTTACGTTGTACATATAGGTATATTGTGCGTATAGGTATACTTTTCATATAAATATATTCAGCATGTAGATAGATTAGTATACTTAGCACAAAGGTATGCTTTTGATGTAGCTATATTATACAAGTGTGTATATTTTACATATATGCACATTTTACATTTAGTTCTGCTGCATATGTAGGTGCACTGTATGTGTTGGAGTATTTTGAAAGTAATATTCTTCACATATAGAATTATTGCACTAATGTGTACACTGTAAGTATAGGAATACTATTTATGTAGATACATTGTACAGTGTAAGTTTATTGAAAATATAGGTCTCCTGTACAGGTATGTGTATGGTACATATTGTACATATTTAAAGAAACAAAGCTGACGTGTGTAGACGAGTACTTAGCTTGGTCAACTATTTAGTGTACCAAGTTTGTTTAAGTTATTTTTGCCAATTACCATTTTTTGTTCACTTCAATTAATAAGATATATAGGGAGTACAAAATTGACTGCGTTAAGTAACCATACCTTCCAGGTCATCAAATAATTATTGTTTTGTATAATTGCAGATGGCAGTGATGAACAACATTGAATACTCTCAGCCACTCTAGTGCCTTTCACAAGTGATCAAGCCTATGACGCTATTACCCTGTAGGTTCTTATAAAAAAGTAAGCATTTCAACGAATAACTTTTGCTAATAAATTTTGTATCATTTGGAATGTGTTTTTAATATGTAGACACTTTGTAAATACAGGTATCTTCTACAATTAAATACATTGTACATGTAGTTGTAATTTACATATGTGTTTAGCTTACAAGTATATATACTGTATGTATGCATATGCCATATGTTTAAGTATACTTAGTGTCGGGGCCTAGCCGGTTTGCGGGACTTTGTGGAGCTCCACTATCAAACCCCCACCAGCTTCTAAGAAAAACCTTAAAATACTGAGAGTTGTCCTCTTCTTTTAACAATAGCGGGTATGAACCCAAAAGAAATGTAAATAATTTTATCGTATTTTAATAAGTTTTCCCTGGTGATTATGTAGCTACAGTGCTTCTTGCTGAAAAAAGTTCTCTCGGAGCAAATATTCATACAAAAAAACAACGGTTAAACTTTAAAAATTGGAAGTTAACCACTTTGAAAACGTTATGATGCAGTATAATTGTCTCACAGACCACTGCCAAGCATTGGATCCATCTCAAATGTTGCTAGGTATAAATTTGCTTCTTATATTACTCATTATAAAGCAACTTTGAAGAAGAAAAATAGCTCTTTTGTGGATTTGTGTAAGAATAAAAGAAGACAACTCTCCAGAAACTCAGTTCTTTCCTAGACGCTGGTGGGTGTTTGCTAGTGGAGTCCCACAAAATCCCACGAGCCATATTGACCTTTCAACTACAGTAGTCCATATATATCTAAAGGCTTATATGCACAAATAAATATACTCTACGTGCAGACTTACATGTACATGTATTTATAAAGTAAATGTAAGTAAGCTGTACATCTAGATACATTGTACAGGTATGTAAACTGTAGACACATTGAATATGTTGATCCAGGGTGATTTAGGCTTATTTTACATGCATTTATACTGCACACATAGGTACACTATATATGCAGGTATGAATTTTTTATATGTATACTTTTCATACAGACATACACCACATTGCGAGATTTTGTCAAGGTATTTGTAATATACCAGTAAGAATACACATAGATTCACTGTAGGTATACTGTATATGTAGGTAGGCTGTACATGTAGGTATACTGTATATGTATGTACACTGTACATGTAAGTATACTGCATACGTAGGTATACTGTATATGTAGGTATAATGTATATGTATGTACACTGTATATGGAGGTATACTGTACATGTAGGTATACCGTACATGTACGTATACTGCGTATGTAGATATACCGTACATGTACGTATACGCGTATGTAGGTATACTGTACATGTAGGTATGATGTACATGTAAGTATACTGTATATGTAGGTATACTGTATATGTAGGTATACTGTATATGTAGCTATACTGTATATGTAAGTATACTGTATTTGTAGGTATACTGTACATGTAGGTATACTGTGTGTGTAGGTATACCGTACATGTACGTATACTGCGTATGTAGGTATACTGTACATGTAGGTATACTGTGTGTGTAGGTATACTGTATATGTAGGTATACTGTATATGTACGTATACCGTATATGTATGTACACTGCGTATGTAGGTATACTGTACATGTAAGTATACTGTATATATAGGTATACTGCATGCATAAGTATACTGTATTTGTATGTACACTGTGCATGTAGGTATACTGCATGTTTAGGTCTACTGTACGTGTAGGTACGCTGTATATGTAGGCACACTGTACATGTAGCTGCGCTGTATATGTAGGTATACTGCTCATGAAGGTATACTGTACATGTGGGTATACTGAATATGCAGGTATGATGTATATGTAGGTATGATGTATATGTAGCTATAGTGCATATGTATGTACAATATACATATGGAGGTATACTGTACATGTTTGTATACTGTATATGCATGTACACTGTGTATGTAGGTATACTGTATATGTAGGTATGATGTATATGTAGGTATACTGTACATGTGGGTATACTGCATATGTAGGTATAGTGTATATGTACGTACAATATATATATGTAGGTACACTGTATATGTGGGTATACTGCATATGTAGGTATAGTGTATATGTACGTACAATATATATATGTAGGTACACTGTATATGTAGTGTATTGTAAACGTTAGTGATTCGATATATTCTTTTACTGCTTATATAAATATAATCTAGATGTAAATAAATTGCACAGGTATGTATCATGTATATGTAGGTATGCTGTGCATTCATATACAGTGTACAGGTATGTATACCATACATTTACGTATACGATATATACAAATATATTGCTCACATATATACACTATACCCAAAGGTATATTCTACATGTAAGTATGTGGTACATCTAAGTAGAGTGTACATGTAGCTATATATTACATGTTGGTATATTGTGCATGTCGGTATATTGTATAAGTTGGTATGTGGCGCATGCAGATACACGGTACATGTGGGTATATTGTACATGCAGGTTTACTGTACTTGTATATAATTATGTAAGTGGTTTTATTGCAAATGAAGGTGTACTGCATATGTAAAATTATTGTTCATTTGATATTTTGTACGTATGGGTATGATGTTCATGTATACATGCCTACAGGTACCTAAAGTGTACATGTAGGTTATTTGTAGAAGTAAATATGTTCTATTATCTGCATGTGTACTGTGCTTGTAATTATATTTTACATCCAACAGCACTGTACTTGTTTACGTATTGCATATATAGATACAGGGGCATTGTAGATGTAGATATTGTAGATGTAGGTATTATAAAATACATTACTATGATATACCTACATGTGCATGAATGTGTATGGTGCTTGTAAACATACGTCACATGTAGCTTTGTTACATGTAGGTTATTTGTAAATTTAGGTACACTGTTGATATATGTATACATTGAATATATATATACTTTGAGTGTAGATAAATTGTACTGGAATTTATGTATAATGGTCACGAAGGTATATTTAACATGTAAGCTGATTGTATGGTAGGTATATAAGTATACAGGTATGTATGTATATCATACTCGTATAAATACTGTATATTTTGGTATACTGTAAACGTAGGCATACCGTACAATAGCTATGTTTTAAACATATACTGTAGGTGTGAAAATATTGTATATGTAGTTAAAATGTAAATGTAAGTATACTGCAAATTTAGAAATACTGTACATGTCGACATGCGTTACATGTGTTTATATTGTACATGTACTTGAGTTGCACAAGTAGTTATATCAGAATCAAAGGTGTAGGTTTGCTCTACATATAAATTTGTTACATATGTAGGTAAACTGTAGCTGTAGGTCTACTCTACTTGTAGAGGTATTTTACATGTGGACTTATCATACATGTAAGCATTCTGTACATAAATAAACATTCCACATTTAGAAAAATTTTACATGTAGGTATATTGCGCATTTAGATACAGTATAAATGTAAGTATTTTTGTACCGATTGGGATATTTTACATGTAGATGCAGACACAATGCACATGTAAGTTTATTGCAGATGTGTGTGTCGCAAAATAAAACACTACGATACGCCTACATTGTACATGGAAGTATATCAAACACATACACATACTTTATATATAAATTTACTGCATATGTAGGTGAAGCGTACATATAGGTGCATTGCCAATGTATGTGTGATTTACGTTAGGTATAATGTACATGTAGGTATGCCGTATATATATATGTATACTCTGATGTGTGTACAATGTACACGTTGATAAATTGTACAGGTATATATGTATAGTGTACATGTAGGTATAATTTATCTTTAGATATGATATACATGTATGTACAGTGAAAATTTATGTATACTGTGCATATAGATATACTGTATATGTAGATATACTGTACATGTTGGTATGATGTATATGTATGTATATTTTACATGCATGTATACTATCCATCCAAGTAAATTGTTCCTGTAGTCATATCAATATTTCGCGGAAATAACTGGTTTTAAAATTTCCAATAATATTTTTCCTAGCTTTATTTCTGTTGATTTTACTACCAGTCGTAACTGCAATTTTAATTTTCGTAACTGAAAGAAACTTTATGCCAACACCCAAACTGCAATAGAAACATATATATCTGCCACATTCAATCAACTGCCTATTTCTCTGAAAATCACACAATCCCTGTCTGTTTTCAAATTAAATTTATTTACGGATCTTTTAAATACCAATGGAAATTTATTTTAAATAAACTGTACTAGAGTAGACTTATTTTTTTCTGTGTTCATTTTACATTTTCGGTATATTTTTGATTTTTGTTGTTCTTTTTCTTCTAGCTATGGCACTTTATGAAAAACATTTTTATAAAATGATATTGATGCCAATAAAGTATTACATGTATATAAATGTTGTACTTGTAGCTATATATCACATGTAAATTTATTATCAATCTATGCATGCTGTACATGAAAATATATTTTATTTGCGTGCATGTATATCAACAAAATTGCAATTGAAGTGCGCGTGTACGTATATTGTAGATGTAGGTACATTATACTTTTTGGTATTTTGTAAATGTAGTGTACTGTACAACATAGCTACATGTATATATACAAACATATAGTTATATGTTTAATTTTTGATTTATTTACATGTTGATATATAGATATGTTAGCATAATGTATATGAATAGATTTTGTGCATTTTGGTAAACCATCTATATAATTATATTTTACCTGTGTGTATCCTTTACATGTGAATACACAGTAGATATAGCTGTATTATTCATGTAGGTGAGCTGTACAGGTAGATATACTGTTAGAGTAGGCATATTTTACATGTAGGTATACTGTACATACAGGTATACTCTGTACATAAATATTATCCGAGTGTAGATAAAGTGTATGCATATGTTCACCTTATATGAAGGTATACAGTGCAGGTAGATTTACTATACAGCTTTATATGCTGTACGTGTAGAGGTATTGTAAGTTTATGTGTATGTTACATGTAGATACATTCTACATTTATGTATATTTTACATGTAGATACATTGTACCTGTAGGTATATCTTATCTGTAGATGTACTGTACAGGTATGTGTATGGCGAATATTGTACATGTTTAAACATTTAAAGCTGACTTGTTTGTGGACTCATATATAGACTTGTTAACTGTTTATTATGCAAAATCTGTTCACTATATTCTTAATAGATATATTCTTTTGTTCACCTGAATGGTGTTAACTCATTAGAAATTACAAGATGAAAAGCGTTATGTAATCATATCTTGCATCTGACCAACTAATTAGTGTCTGGTATAATTACAGATGAAGGTGATAAACAGAATGATTGCTGCCAGTGATTCTACAAGTGAACAAGCTCTACTTGCAGACAAATTGTGTAGGTGTGTATGATGTACATGTGGGTAGAATGTGTCTGTAGGTCTGTATACTGTACACATAGGTATATTACACATGTTGCTATACTGCACATGGATGTATATGGTACGTGTCGGTATATTGTACATTTAGTTAGATTGTATCTATAATTATACTATACTGTACATGTAGATAAGCTGTACTTGCAAGTATATATAGACATAGAAAAATTGTACATATGCACAGAGACAAATTGTAAGTGTAGCTATGTTGTAAATATAGCTAGAGTGCAAACTTAGATAAATTGCACATGCAGGTATTCTCTTCATGCAGGCTAGTTGTAAAAGTAGGTGTATTTTACATGCAGATATCATAAACTTGCAAAATGATTCTTATATCTTGGTTTATCGTAAATGTAGGCATGTATATTTTACATGTATGTAGATTCACAACAATCAATCACTATAACTCAACAAAAACAAGAGCTAATAGTTAATCGGTTTTGGATCTGGATTAGTCAACTTATCTTAACGTGCTTTTTGTAATTGCTATTATTATATACTTATTGTTGTAGAGAGAGCTGACACTCACACACCAGGAATGCTTACTCTTCACCTGCTTGGGCTTAAAGTGTATTGATAGAGCTACATATTATGTGACTTGCCTTTCATGAACTACAATGTTATGTAACTTGCATTGAACTGATGTAAACTACTTTGCAGTCTTCTGTGATATATGTATTGTTTGATGCTATTGATGCAAATTACCTTTCAATCAACTACAATAAACTGCAATCATACTCTGCGTCTTTTACTATTGCCAATGAATTTTATATTCACGCTATTAGCTGCGAAACTTACAGCTTCATATCATGTGAATGAATAAATTCACTAGACATCACAAAGCTAATCATTTAACCGAACATGGCATGTGCGGACTAGTTTTTAGAAAACAGTTGCATCATATTTCAGTGCATTATCGGAATTGAAAAATTGTGTTTTATTTTGTCTCCGGTCCTCATATTGTTTCTTCCTTCCTAAGCAACAAACGATGAGTTCATTTGATAATCTATCTCTTCACTATCCGCTTCAATCCAATTTTCAGATGTGAGTAAAAGGTGGGGAATTATTTTCAATGTTATTAAGAGAGTGTAGAAAAAACTAATTGACTTTACATTTATATCTTTACTGAGAAGTTGATGATCGATTTAAAAAAAGTGATCAATGGTTTCAGGTTCAATTTTTATTTTCTGAAATGAAAGGTGGTACACCTAAGAAAAAGGCTGCCATGAACTATTAGAAATGATGGAGATGGAAGGAGGCGTGACTTGAATGCTGATCATTGTGAAACAAAGAGTATGCGTGCATAAAGACACTTGAATAAGTTGTAGCATATGTTCCAGTGAAAGAAAAAGTTGAAAAACAAATTAGAAAGTTTGCATTTGCTATAGAGTTTCTTTCAGTAGTTATTGTGGCTATTTTGAAGGAAGTTGAAGTGATTTTTCGTGTTTAAACTGAAAATAAATGAACACATAAATAACAAGAATGACAAAAACTGGTATAATTGCGTAAAACAAATTGATGTTGACACATGAAACAATTTTGAACTGCAAATGCTTTGACAGCTTCACATAAAATTGTTTTGTTTTCGATCAGGAGGTGGATTGAAAATATGCAGATCAGAGGGCTAAGAAAGTGGAAAAGTCAGTGGTTTGAAGTCAAATGCATCAAACGAATCACGACTTCTAAAAGGTTATTGGGATGTTGGACATGTTAAGCGTACACTGAGCACTAGTTAATCATTTTAGAAATTGATCACCCTTCTGAGCAAAGTGGTAAAAGTTGGTGAAGAAGTTGTAAAAAAAATTAACAAAAACAGGAAGTAGAGGACAGAAAAAAGCACTTTTACAAAATTATGCGAGCCTTCAGTAGCTGAGAATTGGAGGTGCATAACTTAGTTGAGAAAAAATGAGAGTTAACTGAGATATATCAGATGTTACAGCAAGTTATGAATGAAAATTTGACGCAAAATAATGAAAAAACAAATCGGGTCAATTTTTGTGAATAAATGAAAACAATGGACATTTTAAAAATTATTATGCATATTCAATATGTTGAGATTACATAGAGCCAAGTTCAATGTTTTACAGGCTGTTAACTCTCTAGAATCAAGTGTTATAAACTGGAACATTTTTTCGTGAAAAAGTGAGAAAAACTTGACTTACAGTGCAAAGAATGGGCTTAGAAGAAAAATTGAGAAGGTTCAACAGCTGGTGATGAGAATTGCATAAAAAAACTGTGAAATATTAGGAAGTAACATGGACAAATCAAGTGTTATAACAACTTACACTATAACATATACAAGAAAAAGGAAAGACAACTACTAAATCGGGAAAATTAAAGAGAACAGGAGAAGACAACCAGGACAGGACTTGCTTAACTCGCCTGAGACAGCAATCATCTGACTTGGGGTAGTTGCTGAACTGTGTACTTGTTGCACCAGGAGGCTGTGAGGAGTCTGTGGACGGAGTATCTGGTGAGCAGCTTCCTTTTTTTCATCTCCTTCATCGGTCACTTCATTGACTGTCTGTATGTGAGCATACCACTTTCTTTGGGGAGTCTGAACTGGTGAATACTCACTACCCGCTCTGACAGCCTCTGTCAGATCAGCCAGTTGTACTGCTAGTAGGTGAATCTGTAAGAAGGCATTCCCTATTGTAGTGCAAAAAGTGTCAAACAAAAACCTCTGCATGCTCAAGGCGGAAGGTCTGCGTATGCCACCCATACCAGTCATTCCACCTCACTGGCCTGCTCCTGGAGCTGAGTTTTGTACAGCCTATGCAAGTCGGTCAGCTGAGGGTCAAACAAAAACAAGCTCTCAGGGCAGCAAAGATCCCTTTTATACTTGGAGGTTTTCAAGAGTCCAAAGCATTTTCTCTCAGTGACTCTCATAGGTGAAGAGTGGCAGTGTGCTCCTGTCACTCATTCACTTCAGCTGCTCCAACAAACCAAGTAATTACTTCTCGACATCACCTGTTCCCTTAAATTTTGGTGGTTTGAAGACTGCAAGTGTGTTCCCAGGGGTGGCTGCATCACGGTTTGCAATGTCTCAGTAAGTCGATTCATGACTGCAGCCTTGGGGTTGAGAGCAGGCACTCATCCAGCACTGCAAACTCTCTGGGTCACCATGGCCTGCAAAATAAAAGAGGTTCTCACCACGAGTTTAGCTAATAACTAGTGGTACGGTTCCAGCCAGGATAAGTCTGTGCTAGGACTTTGACAGGTATAGAAACCGGGAGTTATGATGCTGTGACAGCGTCAGGGAGTCTAATGAAGTCTTTACTGCTGTAGGGTAAAGTAAACTCTGCAAGCCTATGATCAGTGGTGGATGGGCCTGTGTGACACTGGGTAGTAGTGGTGCTGTGATGTGATCAGAGTGATCTGCATCAATCTCACAGCATGGAAATTACAGATCAAGGATGGTTGCTGTAGGGCAAAGTGAACTCTATGAGCCGGCAGAGAGATCTGGGATAGCTTGCTGTACCCAAAAGCAACTTTTTTTCTCCTAATGGAAGCCAGCCTATACTGAATTGTGAAGGGCGGTCGTTACAGGGCAGAGCAAACTATATGGGCCTGTAGCAGAGTTTCTGGTCACCGCTGCAGGGGGAGTGAACACTACGAGCTTGCAGCTATTGGTAGCTGAGCCTGCGTAACACAGAGTAGTGCTGGTACTGCGATTGGCACGGTCTGCAACGATCAAACAGCATGGCAAGTACAGAGCAAGGGTGGTTGCAGCATGGCTGATTAAACTTTAAGAGACTGCATGAAGATCCGGTATAGTTAATTGCACACAAAAGCAACTCTCTTTCTCAACACGTATCAGGGATGGTCGCTGTAGGGCAGAGTGAACTCTATGAGCCTGCAGAATGATCCAATAGAACTGGTGTACACATTGTACTCCTAGTAGGTTAAATGGTAGCTGGCCAGCAGTGCATTTGCAGGGCCAGGGTAGCGTGACAGGGTAATGTTGCATGGGGAGGTGCCATCTATCCAACAGCTGCAACTAATGTAGTTGATTCTGGCAGGTTACTACAGAATTGCACTGAGCTCAAGTATTATGCCTCTCTCCCCAGAGGGGACCCCTGCGAGTAAGGTTGCCATCAGCTGTCATACTTATGGTATAGGGAAAGCGGCGCTGTTAGCTCTATTACTTGCAACAGGGACAACCAGACACTTGCTGTTTTAAGCCAATGCAAGGCTAAAGGGGTGTCTCTGTCCCACAGGAACAGTTTCTAGCAGGTAAAAGTCTGTGAAGGTCATTGTCAACCGACGTGGTTCTCAAAGGTCCATCAGAATAGACTGATAACAAAGCTTGACATGTTAGTCATCCCCTGCCCGCACTATGCCACATCAATGATGTTGGTCACACATTGAGCAATCACAGTTTTATTTTTGGCCGCTGCCAAAACAGTGATTAAGAAGTGCTTTCAAGACTCATGTGAACTGGTTCATATCTGAATGTTTTTTTGTTTTAGTCATTACTCAGATTACCAAAAATGGACATTGAAATGCAGAAATAGAATTCACTCGACTGATAATGGCTGAAAAAAACTTTCTAGGGCCATCAATGAAGCCATCAACCAGATAGAAACAGGTATGAAAGGTGTAGGGTAGGTTTTCAATGGAGTGTATAAAAACACTGATCCCATTGTTGAAATGGAAGTAGAAAGCAAAACTGTTCAACCAAAAGACGCTAGAGATACAATTGACTTTGGGAGAGATGAACTTGGTCAAGGGAGGGAAGAGATGGATAGTTCAGGAGTAAAATGTTAAGCCATACCGCCTAGCAATATCATTGGTTATAGCAATCCACACATTTTTGAAAGCAATGCGTGGGATGACCTGTTGGCTAGACAATAAGGTTTTATGGAAATAAGTTACAGGGCAGGAAAAGTAACAGAAATATTAAATTTAAGGTTTTGGGATGAAGAGCCAAGAAATAAAACCTAGAAATACCAAAATATTTATCCCAATTCTGTAGTTTTTAACTTGCTAGAAAATGTATGGGAAGAAGTGGTCTCAAGCGCAAAAGTAAATTGCAGGGTTTGATGCACTCTGGAGATAAAGAATGATGGTGCACTCCTCTTTTTTCATTCTTCTTCAAGCAGCGCAACTGTATTTTCGAAAGCTCAGTTGATTTGCATTGAAAATCACCTCAATGTTTTCTCCTATCACTATCACATGTGCGAAACATTCCGTAATACTTTGTGACGAAAGCCAAACAAGGCCGGGAACTGAAATTGATTGCTAGCATCATCTTTTATTTCTGCAAAAAGATCAAAATTGGGGAAATTGAAAGGAAATGAAAATCTTTTACTTCTACTCATATGACCCTGTATGTTCCCAGTAACCGACACACTCATGCCATTTTGAATAATTCAGAAAGTTTCCATTTCATGACAATTTTTGGTTCTTCAGTGGTTTGGCAATGCAAAAATGCTTAAAAAATCTTAGAATTCTAGGAGGGATAGACATAATCTTTAAATAGCACAAAACTTTATCCGCCGCAATCTAAATCCGTTTAGTTAAGGTGAAGATAAATATTTCAAAGATAAACCTGGGAGAAAAGGGGTTTGAATGAAAAAATCGATGAGAAATGTTTAGAAAATGAGTTGGAAAATGAGTTTGCTGTAAAAAGTAGTGCAGTAGGATCAGATCTCTGAAAGGCTCAAACAGGAAAATTGAGCTTTCCCGGTTCAAGTATTTTGTAAAGAAGGATTAACTTTAATCTGGCTAAGATTCAACTTGAGCTAGTCAATTCTATTTTTTGTTCCTCCGATCAAGGTTTTGTCAGTGGTGAACAAAGCCATTTTGCTGCAAGCTCTTTCAAACTCATGCAGCATAATCAGTCTGAGATTGATAGGTTTTTTCTGTTGAAAAATCATGATATGAGGTTTTCCGGAAAAATCCATGTTTCTTTGGCTCTTTAAAAGCTCTCTGCTTTTTTTTGGTGCGTGGTGCTGTGAGTACAGGTGTTTTTTGTTCATCGTATCATTTCACATCCGACCCTCCAACTTTCCCTGCTATTGTTTTGCCCCAACAATAGCTTCAAGAAGTGGCGGAAAGTACAACTGCAATTGGTAATTGATTGTGTAGTCAAAAGGTTGCCTTTGTATAGACATTTTTACACCCTCAAACATCAAGTGAAGGGAGTCACCCATCCACACATGTCCATTATTATCGTTTCTAGTAATATCAATCCTGTTGTCTTGGACACCATAGCTTTGATTTGCAAGAATGAGTTGTAAAGGTCTGTGTAATACTCATCGCTACCTGTAATACTCAATTCGATCCATCAGTAAAAACGCAACCTGTCGGTTGTGATAAAAACATATACAGATCCCTTTACCAAACAGCCAGTAAGTTTCGTTGTGAACACGTCAATTGATGGAATTATATTGTGGGGAGAACCCTCAACCTAGTTACACGCTGTACCAATTAGACTTTCCAGATTTTGAGTTATGATTGTCTGAGGTGATAAAATGTAAAGAAGTCGAACATCATGCACTCGCTTCTTCATAAAATGTTTGGGCACTAGAATATTGAATGCCTATGACTGCCTGGTCTTCTCCAGCCAGGTGCTGATTGTTTTCTCCTCTTGGCGTAATCCGGATGCACGGCTCAAAAGATGGCCTCACTGAGACTGTTAAGATCTTCCGAACCTCTCGTCTTTGATGATGTCTGGCTGTGTCCATCGACGGTGTCTCGCTCATCGTTACTACCAACAATCAGAGCTCTTCTGACATGACTTATTGCGCCTCTTTTCAGATGCAGCATTGCCGATTTCAGGCTGGATGAGCAAGTGTTACCAGATCCCTTGCTTTTCATACATGGCATAACTCATTTTCAGTTTGCATTTTGGAGTTCTATTAAAAAAACTCTTCGATTTCTCCAGGGTTGGATCGGTTCATACCCATCATGTCTTATTTTCTCTGAAATCAACCTTAAGATTACCTTCCCACTGCCAAATGGCACTTTCATCGACCCATTTGCCTTGCGATGTTGGTTATGAGAACTTGGACGAGATTGCTATCCAACGGTTTTTAAACAACTTTTACTTGTTGGTATTTTTCCTTGCACTGGCACTACTCTTAGCAAAATCAGATTTATAATTATTGCAACTCCATTTTGAAAAATATTGAAGTAGGCGTATAGGCATGTTAAGCTACAACTTATATCAGGTGGTGCGTCGATGTCAGATCTACCTAAAAAATAAAGAGCTTTTTTCCCTCCATTTGAGTCCAGAGATGTAAGCTGTTTCTTGAAAAAACTTAACGCCCTGTTGGGATTACATTTTCTCAGTAAAAACTTATTGATAGCTTTTTCCGAGGAGATGATGGACTTGTCATCTGAATCCGCCTCATGAAATCTCTCGTAAAAAAACTTGCAACTCTTCTACAATATTGTTTCTTCCATAACCAATTAGGATAAAAAAGTTCTTTGCTTTTGCCAGAAGTTCCTGTTTTTCAAGATAGATTTTACCCTCGGTAATACTTTTCCAATTGTTGGAAGATAATAAATACTGCAGAGCTACCTGCCATCTAGTACTGATAATATCAAGACATTTATACAGTCTCAATGGAAAAAAAACAGTGTATGTGATTGCTGGAAAGTTTTCACCGTTAAAGTTCAAGGTTAGGGTCACCATCATCGACATTTCAGGGACATATGGCTGTGTTGTCTGATGTTAGCTCCTTATAAACTAATTTTCCGCCCGGTCATTGCTCGCATCTCCATAACTCAACCACATGGCCGAAATATTTTTTCACCAGCATGCGGTCCTATCAATATCTTTTCGAACCTCTAGATCACGAGATTTTTGCTTTCTTTTTGCATTTCTTATGTAATAGGCTCTCCCGATTCTTATTTTCCGAGATATATTTCACTTTGTATACAATAGGTAATTTTTAGGTCAACACATTGGTAAAAACACATTCTAATTTGGAGCATATCCTCTCTCAAAAGTCCCTCACATTTTATTGATTCCGCCATAGTCTCTAAATTTCAACCTAGATTTTTTACTATAGCTGTGTTCACTTCCTTCATACACCAAGTTTTCACATGCTTTGTTGGTTTTTAAAGTCAACGACGTCCGGTTTCATTCCGTTAGCCATGTGAGTAGTGTCGCTTACCAAGCTAACCATCAGAGACAAAGCATTGATGTATCTGGCATCGCCTTTGTGCATCAAAGATTGATAGATTTTGTTTCGCAAAGTCCTGCTAAAATGCACAAAAATTGGCACCATCATCTTTTTCTCAGCGAGCAGACGTTTGAAGGGCTGGTTGTAAAACTCTTCATCATTTTCCATTTGTAAAATCTTGCAGTTGTCCCAATGTAGTAATTTTCCTAAACTTCTAGGTACGATGGTCCAGCTTGATATATGAGTTGTTCTGCCCATTCTTTTCTAGATGAAGGACGACAGCAGTTATAGAAAATGTGGTTTTGTCGTTTTTTTCTGTTCAAGGAAGCACAACAATGAAATCAATTTTGATGCGCTCTGCTATTCCAAGGACAAGTGTCGATCAGCGTGTGAAGTTAGTTGTCATGGCTTTGTGTAGCGTGTTAACATCTTCTCCGCTCAGCTATTACAAATTATTTCTTCCTTTCTAATTTTATGTTCGAGATCTTGCAGCAGATCTTGAGCTTCTCACAAGGATGTATGCAGGAAGGGGTTTTAACAGTACTCTTTCAATTTATTGTTGACATTGTTCAATCTCTTCAGTCTTCGTAGGACTTTTTTATGTGTTTTTTTGTAAAGACCTAACGGTTGTGATTCGTTGACTAGCCAGCAGACTTTTCAATTTGCTCTAGTTTGTGTTTCCTGACTTTATTGGTCCTTTATTGTATAAAACATACCACAAGAGATTATTTGAAAGTGTAGCATGAAACCATTTGTTTCTGATTCCGCTACTGTTACTATTTGTATCAAAGCTTTCAGTATTGCACACAAAGTTGCACAGATGCACCTTTACTAGTATTAACACCGATAGGTTGATCATGTCGGCTAGATGCCATACTGGAATCTTTTTCCACACTCGTCAAACTGTTGTAGCGTTTTTTTCTGACTCCTTATCACATCCACCGTCATCAACATCATTAGGATCTCCGATTTTGCAGTTTTTTGAGTGAAAAGAATGATTTCTTAACAGGGACTTCTCCTTTACATCAAGCGAAAAAAGTAAAACTTTTTCTTCATTAATCCTATTAGGAAAAGGTGATTTCGGTGATAACCTGAGGTTGTTAGCAGCATTCCAGCTGTCTGACCACTGTTGGTCTTCCTAACCTTTCTCAAATCGCTCAACTAGCTTTACATGTTTTGAATAATTTTTTCCACCCTTTTGGAGAACCGGTATTGTTTGCTAATTGCATCAAAGTGATTTTTTTTCGTTTCATATCTCTCACCATTGTCCATTGGGTTGTAATACGAACCTTTTTTTCCTCTGTTGGTCTATAGTTGCAAATTTTTCTCTCTATTCTATCGTACTCATTTTCCGACACGACAAAAAAGTGTCTAAAAATTGTCAAAAGTTGAGGCGTCATGGTTTTATTTACAATACAACTGGTAGAGTGGTAGTGATATAACATCCAAAAGATTACCTCTACCAATATGCATCAAAATCCATTTTTCATCAGCGTTTGTTCTTTTGATGATTTTTTGTGCAACTCCTTCTCGAAACGCTACATCTCAATAAACTGTTCCGAGTAAAGAGTAAAATTACCAAATATTGTTCTATCAATGGTTGAAGCAGATCAGAATTAGCCTTTTTAATGTCAGCGGTTTTCTTCTCTCATTCAAGTAATTGAGAGCAAAAATAGCTGATTCATTCTTTATCATTCCTCTGATGCGGTTATCTTGGTTCTAATACAACTTTTAGTATAACAGGAACTCTGGCGCTGATGATGGGTCCTAGTAGAAAAGCTAGAAATGCTTCTGTTTGTAACACAACTTCTTTATCGTCTATTGTCAATTTCCTAACGAAGCTGGCGAGATCTTTCACGCTTAGCTGTAGCTGATTATTTTGAGATGTCAATAATGGACTGATCCCATTCAACATACCTTTAGTGCATTCCATCAAAGTCACGATTACATTTTTTTACATTATCTATTACAGATGTTTAAGATGAAGCAGGTCACAACAGCACCACCACAACTCTTTTCAACTCATCGTGCAAAGCGATAGTTATTGTATTAAGTTGATATACATATGATTAACAACCGCAATGAGATATGAATCGATCAGTACTTATACTTATATGGTTTCAACTGAGTGGGTGTGCGATAGCCTGAGACAAGTTTTCCCAATAGTCTGTGACAATATTCCATTTGCTGAGTAGCATCTATCTGTTGAAATCACCAAGTTATTATTGTCACTTGTTAAATTTTTCTTGCAATACATTTTTTTTCCGGGAAAGCATTGACTAGTCAGATTGGTAATAGAAGATGCATTTCAAGGGGTTTAAAAAGAAAGAAGAAGGTGACTATTCAAAAAAAATTTGCACGCTCCTCTCAAAAACATATACTAACTATTAAAAAATTACTTATCTTTAAAAGATTACTGTGTCTTGCAGAGAAGAAGTTCGCATCGGCTTCACTTAAAATTAGTTTTTCAGATCATCAGTTATCAAACATCTGTTTGTCCATCTCTGAGAAAACTTGTCATCATATCTACCATCCCCTCATGAAAGACTCCTCCGAATACATTGTCAAAAGCTTTTTGGTAGGCGCAATAGCAATAACTTGCTTTTACCCTTGGAGGAAAAACTATAGTCTGACTAGTTTCACTCACATTTAAACTTGCTTGCGTCTTGCCAGATCCCATTGGGCCCATGATCATCACCGCAAAAAAGTAAAAGCATCCCCACGTAAAATGCCTCAGGAATACTATTCATAGCAAATGAGATGTTCTTCATCCATCTTTAGTTCAATTTCTGATTCAAACAAGAGAATTCTGCATCTTTTTTAATTCATCAACAGTGCTTTCATAAGTACTAAACTCAAGAGCACCTCCAAAAGTGGAAACCTGAGTGCGGTGTGCAACAACCAACCAACCAACATTAGCAAAACTATTATCGCTTTCCAGCTCCAAGTCAGCACAACATTCCAAACAACTTCAATCCTACTACCATCAACCGTATTTTTTTTAATCATTGTTGTTATCTTTACATCTTTTGCTTGAAACATCTCATCTAACAAAAGTTTTATAAAAAAAACAACACTTTATTGGTGTACCCAATACCGTAGATGGAAAAAAGTTACCTAAAGTATTCGTGCTTCAGTCTAACACTTTTCAAAACTGTGAAACAATCCCCAATATATATGTACAACCCCTGCACAATACATACACGAAAAATACTCATGCTGATCTCATTAGATAATGCCAAGCTACACTACAATGTAAACTGGGAAAAGCGACTACTGATGCACACAAAAATATACTCTACTGGTTCTACTGGACAACTGATGCAAAGTATGACACTTTTGTCCAGGTCCATCTTGGCCTTAACCCTTACACAGGGATTTGCTCCTATCATACTACTCAGGTTACATAAATATGAGATTGTTGTGTAGTGTGAAAATATCAAAAATTGAAACAGTCTCTTTTCTAATAACACAAAATAAAATCTGAAACTTGAAACTATATGTTTCAGAGATACCATGTTGTGTTAAAGACAGCAACAAATGCTATCGAAAGTGTAAACAATGAACTCAGTTAAGAACGGGCAGAATGAGAAGGAAGTACATGACATATCATGTAAAACCCTTTACACACTAGCAGCTAGGAAAATTTTGTTGTCTGTGAAAAATCTGCAACTACCTAATTGAACATAAATTTTCTTTCAAGTATGTTTACCACAGGGTGTCAGTTTCTGTAAAAGATAGGATATACCAGTGCACAAAAACACTTATGGCTTTTTCAAAAATGTGAGTCATGATTTTTGAATGTTTAAAGGGTTTTAGACACCAGAATTTATGCTGCTGTAAGCATTTTGGTTGGGATAATTATGATCCAGCTGAAGTCTATTTCCGTGCACTTTAAATGGCAAGTAGTTGCATTGAGCAGCTAACAATGTAACTTATCAGCAATTCAGTTTATACATAAAAGTTACATGTACTTACAGCAATTAACTGGTCCGGGAAAACATTGTCCATCTTTAACAAACACAGCAGCTTCTTTGAAAAGTATAGTTTTACCCAAATCCACCTTCCACCAGGGACTTAGATCATCGTCCGTTGAAAATACTGTATTGAGATCTCCATCTACCGCTAAACTTGGATTGGATTGATGGATTGATGCGTCAGTTGTTTTATTCAATGCATAGTTGTGGTCTTCTAACCCTTTTCAGAAACAAATGACAAGTGTAATAGTATGATTTATTTAAGAGATTTAATTGAGTCAAACTCTTTCATATATTCTCACAAGTTTTTGTGAACCGTGGTTCATACATGTGTTTTTTTACAATTTTTATTAACTCAGTTAATTCCAGCTGAACCGTGATTTGTAATAATAGCAATCCAATTGGATAAAAATTGGCATCTTAGCAACTTTATAATTCTGGAAGTTCGTTATATTCCTGGTGGTATAGCTAGAGCAATGAAAACTAAAAGCTGATGATAACTGACTGTCTATATTGAATAAATGTTTTAGCTGAAAATCCGAGAGCAATTTCAAAGTGTTTTAAAAGTTTAAAACAGGTTTGATTAAAAAACTAAGCAGTGTTAGCTACTACTGACAACAGTTTGTTCAAAGAGCCGTAATGTCTTTGTGGCGCCAACTACAGGAAATAGTGACTTTGTGTTGTTTCATGTGTTTCATGCACTTGAATAGGCAAACAGGTTTATTTAGAAAACCACATTGATTACATGTATAGAAAACGTTCTGAAACAAAATTTCAAGGCATATCAACGTTTACTGTACCTCCAATATTGTTTTCTAAAAAGCCCGACTTTATCGTGTATCTTACCATACTACATTCCTATCACTGACCCTTACACATTTTTTGTTTGTTGAAACGCTCCTTTATCAGTGCAGTTTTTTTTTCTTTCTGAAGTAACTTTCTCTAAACCTGCTTTTTGGTTTAAATAGTGTCATTACCTGCACCAGATGTTTTACCTGCTTTTTTTAGAAAACATTAAATGATTTTGAATTCTTCAGTTTTTTGTCTTATCGGCATATAATTAAGTGTGCAAGCTGTTGATTGCACACAATTTCCTGAATGTTTGGCTTCATAAGAAAGTTTTCTGATTTAAAATTGTTCTAAAAAGTTATGCCTAATTACTGTTATTAATGCTTTTTGTACTCCCATTCTGATTTTTTCTTCTGTAAACATTTGATGCATTAGGCTAAAAATGAACAGCAAATAAATATGTTAGGTTTCGTTGAATTCAGAAGGAATATAAACAATAAAAGAGCTTTCAGTTTTGAATAACGATCCGAAAATTTTGACATTGATGATCAAACATACATGTACGTTATCCAACCACTCGAGAAACCTCACATTTTGTCATGAGCCCCGTACAGACTGTGATCAATTGATGTATTATAATGGAACAGACCCATTTTTAAAAATACTTCGAAAAAACTGAATTTGATTTTCTCAAGATATACCTTGTCACACAAAAAATGCAAACACTGACACAAAGTGGAAAAGTCAGTCAAGTTCTCGACTTGACAAAATCCTTCATCAATGATTTCAGTTAATATAATCAAACTTACAGGAACACTTTACAACATATTGCAGTCTCAGTGATTTATTAAATAACCACAAAATCACTTACCCCAAGTAATAGCGGACAGTTGTATAACAAGTAGTAATGTACATATCTGTACACACAACATGGCTGTAGTTAACTCAGCATAGAGTATTTTACATTACAGCAAGTACCAAATGTACAACAAGGAATGAGAGCTAATGTAGTTGTGCGATTGCTATGCAAACAACTATTCTTGCTCAGTGAGAGGCGATCAAAGAGGAAGTAGCTATGTATAGACATAATCAAACAGTAACACTAGCTTGCTTTCTATATGTACATTCCGTACCTGCAGTTATGTATACTGCTCTATGCTCGGTTAATCACAGTCTATGGATAGACATGAATGTCTAGATCGAATTAATATACATCATTTTCATTGTTAGACCTAGTCTATTTTTAAAGAGGTGTCTTGTTAGGCACTTTCAATTGAGTCAACTGAGAACTTCCTTGTCTAAAGCTTCAACAATGAGCCTCTATTTTGAGGGTTATGGCTTTCCAGTTTTGGAACGGACTTGTTTGCTAAAAAAGAAGTGTTTAGTAAAATTATAATAAATATGGATGAGTATCCTGATGCTTTTAAAATCAACAAGTTGGCTCTGTCACAATAGCTGATTAGTCTCAATAGTGAGATTGCATTAGGAGAGATAAGATACCCTGGTTCACTTTCTTAGTTGGATAAGTAAGCACCCAGTTATTCAATGCTTGTATTGTGACCCCAAATGATGATACAGCAATCAAAAATGAGAACATAGTTGTGGCTTCCTTAATACTACACGTCATTAGACTCCAGGTGCCAAAATACAAGATGATAGCAAAGCTCATTCAATTGATAGACAGATGCCCTAGGTAACAACTTGGTGTAAATTTTTACAGCAGTCGAAAGAACAATTATTAGATGATTCATTTTAACTTCGAGATTAACTGTTTATCACAACTACCCAGCATGTTTGCAAATGATATAGCAGTAAGCAAGCTTCAGAAGTTTGACTTAAATATCTGCCTCATGCCTGCAGAATGCCATGGAAAGAAAGTAACATAAAACAACAAGAGTAACAGCAAACAACAACAAATAAATTTTTAAGTGGTTAGTGTGCCATAACGAAAAAATTCAATAGTTTAAGAATTTCATTTAGCCATTAATAAATTATATGGTAGGCCTAAGAAAACACTGGAGCATCTAACAAGCCTTTCCCGCTGAGTGAAATGTGAAGCAATCAAAACTGTTGCATAAATGTCTGCAAAGTCTTTTATGATGTAGTTTTTGTTCTCGCAGAAAACTCATAAACTAGGCATTGGAATATCATAACCAGAAATCATTGGGAAACTATCAGTTAAGCAGAGCTAAACCAAAAATTGTGGGAAAATAGCGATGTGCAAAAACAATGCACTTTTCACTTGCTTATTCCAAAACCTGTATCTTGATTTTTCCAAAAAGTCTCTCTTATAGCTTTTGCAAGGTTATTCAATGGAACTGAAATTTTGCCTAATTGTTGGATCGCACAATCTCCAACCACAAATACTAATTTTCCAGTCATATAGGTGAGTAAGTTCCACCTTCTATTCACATGGTATATTCCCTTTCTCCTGTTCACTTTGCATTTTCTCTTCCATTTTCCTTTCTGCAACTTTTTGTAAAGACAATCGGATGGACAACTGATATCTACCTCCTTCAGTTTTTATCAGCCACTAAAATTGCATTCCATAGTAGTCTTCAATTTGGAGGTCAAAAGTAACATTTTAAAAACACAATATGATTTATGCAACTACTAAGCCCTATTGAATGCTGATGTACTCAGTAGATTGCTTGGATATAGGCGACTACCAAGTCACCATCTCACCGCGAAGCAAAAAATTATGAATTTTCAAAACTTGAGCACCATTTTTTGCTGCTAATTAAATGGAAATGGAAATAAATGCATACAAAAGTTAGGTAAGAAATGTACTTTCAGCAAATAACAAAAACTTGTTTCATGTCAACAAAGGGCATTGCTGTGATATTATGTTACTAGATGACAACTCTAAGCAGAAACAGCTGAATTTAGTAAAATGTTTAGTCAGACGGTTGCCATAATATGGCTTTAGACTTCTCTGTCTTAATTTTTCTGATTGCACAACTAACTTAACTTTTTATTTTGCTTTTGAATGTTACTTTTGCAAGCTAATGTAAAGCAGTGAATAGTGTTGTCACTAAAACGCAATTCAAACATGGTTTGTAAATCAAGAAACTAAAAAATTGAAGGAGGAAGTAAAGAAGGAGAAGAATAGATGTGAAAAGAAATGGCACCAGTAATACGAGTGCCCTCAAGTGACTGGTTCTATTGAGCCAGTTAAACAGCATGTTTGTTCAAGAGTTAAGAATGTCATTTAGCTTGTGTTGATTATGTTTCATTCACGTAATACTGATTTATGAAACCCAGGCCTTTGTGTTCTCACATATTTTCACTAGTGTATAAAGGCAAATGCAAATAAGTTCATTGTGCGCTGAAAAAACTTTCAACTTCACTTATCATGAGAATTTTTTTTTGTGTACTCAAAGCAATCCCTCAGCTGGTTGATAGATGTAAACTGAATTGAATCACCAAGTTGAGGGAGCACAAAGAAAGTTTTGGTGCTGCCATGCGATTTTGTTAGGTAAACTTTTGATGAGGCCCGGTAGCTGCGGTTCTCACGAGTTAATTTGGTCACTGACTTAATCTTTAGATATAAACCTTTTAACAAGGAAGTATGAGAGGAGATTAGCAGTTTTTTGTGGAGAGTGTTATACTTGCAGCCATTTACAGACTTGCTCGGATAGTTTCCAGATTGAAAAAACAGTACCAATCTTGTAAGCTGTTATTTTAGAGTTTCAACGTAACATTTGTGTTAAACGACAGACTTATATTATATAAAAGACTGATATATTTATACAAACTAAAGTACTTAGAAGCATGTGTCTACAGACACTCACTAGATAGAAGTTGCCTTTGTGGCTCAAAGACACCTGGTGCCCTAGATGTCACTATCAAAAAGTGGCTGGTTATCTCTACTGTTAGTGCTGCATTGACTGCTGTTACTCTCCTGTATTGCACATCGTGTAGAGTTAACACTGAAAGTTAATTACCAGCACTAAAGGTCACATGGCAAGTATTGGGCTAGTAGATATGGGGGCTACTATTGATTCATACTGAGTTGGCATAACAAGGCTGCCCAGAATGAGGAGCTTATCCTTAGCCTGACAGATGTAGAAGGCCCAACCCAGCCCTGTACTACACCAAAGACAAGGTTATTCAATGGATTTGCAGGCCCTAATCTATTGGAAGCCAGGGACCTTGTCAGGTGATCCAGGGCACACTAAGACAGCTGTTCTCTATTAACTCTGCCGCCGATTAAGACTATTCGCTACTTCTGCTCCCAAACACATTGCAATAAAAATAATCAGACCGATACTGAATTTAATCAATAAATAACAGTTTTGTTTGGAGCTCGCAGGTCAACAAAAGTTAACTCACTAAATAAAGAAAATTAATCAACGACTAATTATTTATGTTATTCGTAGGTCACGAATGTCACCGAACACTAACTAAGTCATAACAAGCAAGTTGATTTTCTTCATTTTCATAGACCGGCCTTGTATCTTTGAAAGATAAATCAAACTCATTGCAAACATTATAAATTTACCAAATGGAAGGGTAGCTTTACAAACTATTCCAGCTTAAAGTAGTTCAAATTTTATACTTATCTTGATTACTTTGAAAATTGGGAGCTCTCTTCTTCATGATCTGTTCGGTAAACTATAACAATTAATTTAAGATTTATATTGCTCTAGATTAATGTTCTGTCGCATACTCGACGTATTGAACGACAATTAACTAATATTTGTTTGAACTTTGTTCTACGAACAGGTCACGAATACTATTGTCAATCGGCGCCATTATTACTTAAATATGTGTGTCTTACAATTATTGGCTGGTATTTTTCATCCTGTTGGATGGTTTGTGTAATTGCTTTCCATGCACTTCATCAATTCAATTTTTTATTCCAGCTATCTTGCTAGGTACGATCTCATATACTGCTTTTACTCATATCATTATCACATCCAGTGAATTACCAAACTGGAGTCAATTATCAGACTAGAGGTTAGTCTGCAGGTCAGACCCTCAGGACAACCTGTTAGTGACAGAATAAAATCTCAAAGCGCAAGAAGATTTGAAGGCTGCACACGACCTCCTGAGAGAGTAGCACGAGCAGGTCAGACAGGAGGACACCGAAGAACCTCTGCTGTTTGTACCAGATGACCTGGTAGTCATTGAGAACCAGCGTTGAGTGAAGGGCAGCAATCCGAAATTACAGCCCAGTTTTTTGGAGCCCTCTTGGATAGCGGAGGCCTACCCAAACCACGCTTACAAAGTGGACAAAGACAAACAGGTGACGGTGCAGAATGAATGGCTGCTGAAAGAATACTGACTTTGCCATGAGCAGAGAGGGAGGGCACCCACAAACAGGGAGGCAGATCTGAGGCCAAACATGAAGGGGGCCATCCGAAGGAGAGGGCGCCTGGTCTCGCCTGGCCGATATACTCCAGCCACCAGAATTAACCACACATCCTACTAGACTGAGAGAAGTGCCTGGAGATAGAAATACAGTCCCACCCGACCTACAGGCTCTAGATTGCAAGCTAAGCCAGTTGCCCGTTTCATTTGAAAAGGCCGCAAGACAAGCCGAGCCCCAGGAGCCAGCAAACAGATGTTGGAAGACAGTACCAGAAAGAGAGCCAAGACTCAGTACACAGGAAAAGCGGGAGAAAAAGTGGCCATCCCTGCCAACCCCTAGCAGGCCCAGTTCACTCTTCACTCCAACTCCCATAAAACCACCCAGTCACATGGATAATCAGGAAGGAAACGAAAAAGCAACCACTGACAGGTAACCACTTAAAATGAGACAGCCTAGAAGAAACACTAGGCCACCATTGAAGTTGGCTGACTATCAATGCTCCCGAATGTCCAAAGACAAGCCAAGCTTCATAGAAGGGCACTTGCAACATCAACAAAGATGGCAACTGTTATATCTTAGAGCAGGTTGCTTGTATTGACATTATAACACAACTGGTTAGCAATACAGATGAACAAGGTAATTGAAAAGCACAGCTATACAAAAAGCTGAGAATTAAGCTGCTATTCCATAGCTGGCTTATGCTACATACAACAGATTCTCCCACCTCAAAATCTCAGCTGCATTACATTAGAAATGGTGCAATACAAAACAAAACAGTGCAAAATTATGGTAATGTAAGTTACAAATTTACCAGATTAAAAGCCCAGACGTTCTGGTGGTTTTCGCTCCCTATTTGAGCGCCTTAGCACTGGTGGTGTGGTAACCTGAGAGGAAGGTGTACTTACCGCCTGAGACGTTTGAGTTGTAGGCTGAGGTGGCACCAGATGCGGAGGCAACACGTCCCGCCGCGGAGAAGAGAACGGCTGCAGGTCTTCTGAACTGGCAATCGAATTATTATTCCTAGAAAGCACATTATATGGCAGCTGACCTAGCAAAGATTCCCTGATATCTGGGGAGGGTTTTAGTGGCATAGGTAAATCACTGTTGGCAACCCCTTCACGGCTCTTGAGTTGATCAACGTGCCTCTTCCATTTTCTCCCCTCAACTTCCACATAATAGCATAATGGGCCAACTTGGTCAATAATGATGCCTTGTTTCCACTTTACTGCTCCCAGATAACATCTTACCCACACGAAAGCACCTACTTCAAAATCACGAGGCTTCATGTCAGGTCTAGCAACCCCATTCTTAGACAAAATATCTGGTCTTACACAGTCTAACCTTGTTCTTAAATTTCGCCATAGCATTAAGTTTGCTGGACTTCGTCCTGTAGTAGAATGTGGGGCATTGCGATATGCTAAGAGAAACCTGTCAAGTCTGTAGTGCAAACTTATATTCTCCATATCAGTCTGGGATGCTTTGAGGGCATTTTTCACCGTTTGAACAAAACGTTCAGCTAGTCCATTTGTGGCTGGATGATAGGGAGCACCCCGTTTATGCCGGATGTTTAAGTGAGTCATAAAACTCGCAAATTCACTGCTGCAAAACTGTGGGCCATTATCACTTATAAGTTCCTCCGGAACTCCCCATCTAGCAAATACTGTTCTTAGCAAATTTACAGTACTTTGTGAGGTTGTAGACTTTGTGATACAAACTTCTGGCCACTTAGAAAATGAGTCAACAACCACTAACAACATATTACCCCCTTCTATTGGCCCTGCATAATCGACATGAATACGTTGGTAAGGTCGAGTTGTAGGTAGCCAGGGATGTAAATTAGCTATCTTGGGGTCATTGCTCATACTCATGCATGAGTCGCAAGTCCTACTGACCAGTTCTATTTCTTTATCAAGACCAGGCCACCAAATTAATGACCTGGCCACTGACTTCATTTTGGACATCCCAATATGCCCCACATGAAGTTCTTGCAAAAGACCACCACGTAAGGATTGTGGTATAACCACTCTGTTACCCCACATAACCACCCCTGACATGACAGATAGCTCCTCTCTACGGTTGAAGAAAGGAGCTAGGTTCAAGTTCTCGTCAGACAGTTTACTCGGCCAACCTTCGTTCGTTAACCGCAACACTTTAGATAGAAACACATCTCTAGCTGTTGCCTTTGCTACTTGTGAGGAGGTAATTGGAAGTTCGAGTTCACTAACTTTGAAAACGAATGCAATTTGTTCTTCTTTGTACTCATTCGTGGGTGACTGGTCGGGATAACGTGAAAGAAAATCCGCTTTGTTTTCAGTACCACGTCGCCACTCAACGCTATAATTGTAGCTTGAAAGCTTTAAAGCCCATCTTTGAATGCATTCTGCTGTCATGGTTGGAAGGCTTTTTTTCTGGGGAAAATATTTTGCTCAGGGCCTGGTTATCTGTGACTAAAACAAACTTGCGGCCATAAAGAAAATGTCTAAACTTATCCAATCCAAAAACAATAGCCAGACCTTCGCGCTCTATTTGTGGGTATAAAATCTGAGCTGGGGTAAGTTTCTGGGATGCGAACTGTATTGGGCGGTCTTCCCCTTCAATGTTATGTGAAAGTACCGCTGCCATACCAACTCTTGAAGCATCACATGTCAATTTAACTGGCAAGTTGGGATCAAAGTGAACCAACAATTTACTTTCTCTCATCAAAGTTTTGGATTTCTCAAATGAGCTTTTGACTTCTTCATTCCAATCAAATTTAACATGATTTTTGAGCAGAGCATGCATTGGGGCGATAGTTGATGCCAGATTAGGCAAATAACGTCTGTAAAAGTTAAGTAAACCCAAATATGACCTAATCTTGGATTTATCCTTAGGGGTTTCTGTCTGCAGAATACTATCTATCTTTGCGGGAATGGGCCTGGTACCTTGTTCATCAATAATGTGACCCAGGTAACTTACTTTTGTTTTGAGAAATGAACATTTGGCTAGTTTTAATTTCAAGCCATACTGTGCTATGCGTTTAAATACTAGCTCTAGCCTATGATTATGTTCCCCTACAGTACGTCCTGCTATTAGAATATCATCGTAATAAATGTGTATACCTTCTATGCCTCTAAGCACATTCTCTACAGCCCGTTGCCACAATGAAGGGGCCGTTTTTATTCCATATGGGAGTCTGGTGTATTGGTACAGGCCTCTATGAGTGACTAAAGTTAAAAGTTCCCTTGACAACACATCTATGGACATTTGATTGTAAGCTTGCGTAAAATCTAGATTCGAGAAGTATTTATTGCCTGCCAAATCACATAATATATCCTCCATGTTAATTTGAGGTGGTGCTACCTCCTTCAACAATGGGTTAACTGTTGACTTGTAATCCCCGCAAGGCCGAACTGACCCATCAGGTTTAGGAATGAATAGTAAGCTAGTGGACCATTCACTGTGCTCTACAGGGGTCAAAATGCCATCATGTACTAATCGGTCTAGCTCTTTATCAGCTGTTGACTGGAGTGCCAAAGGCACTCTGTATACTTTCGATCGTTTTGGAGTAGCCCCATCGATCAACTCAAGCTTAGCCGGTGGACCTTTTAGCAAACCTTGCCCCTTAAAGATATCAGAGTACTTGGAGAGTAGTTTGTCTAGGTCACTTACCGGTGTGCAAGTTACACTTTTGATGGACTGCCAGTCCACACGGAGCTCTTCCAGCCAGTCTCTCCCCAGCAGAGCGAGCGTGACTCCCTCAGCACATGCAACCACAGCGCCTTTACTTGACCAAGATATTCCACTGTTACATACATCTTACCCTCACATTTCACCACATCACCAGTGAAGCTACAAAAATTTACATCCGATTTGATAAGTTTCACATTACTGAAAAACTGTTGGTATACATTATAAGGAATAAGTGAAATGCATGCACCAGTGTCAATATCCATCAGCAAATTGGTACCATTGACCAAAATATTCACTGAATACTGGTTGGAAACTCGCGATTTGGTTACAACTAAAGTGTTAGCAACTGTTGAATTATCAAAACTACAGTCCGAGTTCCCTTCGCCAAGGTCTCTGACGACATTAGCTTGCACTCTATTGCTGTTGTTACACATAGGCATAATGTGCCCAATTTGACCACAAAGATAGCAGGTAGCCTCCTTAAAACGGCAAATCTCTGCAGGATGATTTTTCCCACATCTCCAACACTTTACACGTGAATACTTAGCTTTAGTAGCTGTTGGTCCCAGGCCAGGGGCTAGATTAGAGGATGCCTGGGACCTTTGTGCCTTTGGGCCCCTCTCATTAGACTGTCTCCCTTGGTTGATGGCTTTAACCTCTGCCACTGGAGCTGATGATGATTGTTGAGCCATCGCACTCAGCTGGTAGTCATCCATCTGTGTTGCCAAGGTAACAGCTGCTTCCCAAGTTAATGTAGGTCCTTCTCTAATCAGTGTCTGACGAATAGTTTCCGATTGAACACCTGCTACCAGTCGGTTCCTAAGTTTTTGCTTCAGCTGAGCAGATGGTCCAAAGTTGCAATAAGTAGAAAGTTGCTTCAATGCTAAAACAAATTCCGGTATTGATTCTGTACTAGATTGAGTACGAGTGTCAAACACGTAAGCTTCGGCAACCTCATTTCTCCGACCAAAGTGATCATCAAACTGTTTCACAAGCTTATCGTACGTTTTGTTGGCAATTAGTTCAGGGGAGCATAAGTTCACAAGTAGCTGAACTGCGTCGCCACCAAGAACAGCAATCAAAGAAGCCTGTTTCTTGTCAGCATCAGTAACTTCGTTTACCACCAACCATGAGCTGAGTCTTGTTTTGTAGGTCGGCCAATCGTCTCTATCAGGTTTGAATACATCAATGTTCCCAATAGGCATAGTTGCACTGAGGTATATGAGTTATAGTACCGATCCTCGTCGCCAATCTGTTATATCTTAGAGCAGGTTGCTTGTATTGACATTATAACACAACTGGTTAGCAATACAGATGAACAAGGTAATTGAAAAGCACAGCTATACAAAAAGCTGAGAATTAAGCTGCTATTCCATAGCTGGCTTATGCTACATACAACAGCAACAATATTGATCATCACTAGAATATCATAACACTTCAAGAAATGCAGCACTGGAGTTGAAACTATATTCCGATGACAAGTTTTTGCCCTAATTAGTAGCAGACACCAAAAATATCGGCAGAAGTTAGCATATCATACGGGAAAGATAAATGGAGACGGGCTCACATTGCTCGATGAAACATCACTTTGTTTGTGATAGCAACAGCCAAAAGAAGGTATCACTCTGTGCTGCTCAATAGACAGAGCAGAAAGCCAAGAAATTGGCGGCGGAGAAGACTACTGTCTGGACAGAATAGTACTTCCAGTGCACGGTGGCAATAGAACAAAAGATATGAGCACGTGGGACGACAATAGAGGAGGGAGAGAATAGAAGACTCGGGTCAAACAATAGAGAAAGTAGCTCTCTCAGATCAAACAGCTGATTATGTGAAACAGCCCCATATAAAGCCCAGCCAAAATGAGATGCTGCCAGTGGATCACTAACACTAGTGCAGTGCACATGAATTGAGCCAGCTCTCTACAGTCACATTTATACCAACAACCAAGACAGCTCTAGCAGCCATGAAACACAGACATGAAAAACAACTAGATATATCGCTCGAGGAGGATGCTGAGAAGCAGCAGAATTATTAGGTGAGAATTATTTGATGGAGATTGCTAGTGAGTTAAAAAAGTGATAGGTTCCTTGTGGCAATAGAGTGGCTACGAAGGAAGAGATGCTACAACGACGACAGGCATAAGCAGAAGTCGTAAGGGTGAATAAACTGTGTGTTGCAGAGGAAAAGGAGGAGGAACCAAAGATAAAAATAGAGACAAGCAAGACCCAAACAAGTGGCGGTGTACCAGCATGTATTACTTGGTTAGCAGTCGAACCATTGGCAGCTCTACAGAACAACATGACAAAGATTGACAGTACTGATGATGATTGGAAGTGTGCCCTATGCAGTTTTATTAATGGCAAGAAACGTGTGGCGTACCATGCGCGTTAGCCCTTTTTGTTTTACTTTTGCACGTATGGCAAATAAATCGGCATCACGGGATGCTCTACGCAAACATGGAGGATCATCAGCCTCACTCTACAAGGTAGATGCCAAGTCCTACTCAGCCTTCGCTGACTTCATGATGAGGCCACAACTGGCAAGATTCAGACACCAACAGGATGTATCTGAACAGAAAACTACGACAACATCTAGCCAAAGACGGGCACCCCACATCCGTGACAGTTTAAGACAGCCTTCGAAGACCCGAACCCTCACGTGTAAGAAGGCAGCATGCCTCCCCTCCACCCTGGCAACAGAAGTTAGAAGCAACGCATGCTTGAGAAGAAGAAATCGTTGTCACAAAATGAAAGTCGGAGAAACTAGAGAAGCTGACAGAAGAAGCATATATATTACTACGACATGAAGAGGATGTCAAAGAGCTAAATAAAGGAACTGGAGCACCACTTACGGTAGACAATGACAAACAATAACATTTAAATAATGGCCACTTACCTGGGCTACTTACCATATTATTATACACTGTTCTATGTTCTGACTATCTATGAAGTACTTTTCCATTTATTATATTTTATTCTTATTTTCAAGACATATAAATTATTCCACTTATTTCCCTGTACCGTTTTACAGTGGACCTCTACGATGACCAATGGAGGGGGCTGTGTTTGGGAAAACAGTTGAACATTAAGTCACTTCAGTACTGTTTGTGTGCGGTCAAGGATGTGCATACATACCCTCTATTGTACCCTATATTATTGTTTCCACTGTATATAGTGACTGTCATTGTTCGAGGCTAGCATCATAAACAAAGAATGCATTGCATAACCTTTTATATAAATAAAAGCTGCAAGCCCTCGTTTAATCATTGTTCTCAGAGGCACAGCTGTTTTTTATTCTTTGAATAAAATCAATAACACTCACTCAACGTCTTACTTGATCTCATACACTACAGACGATACAGACATACAGATTACACTACTACTCCGAAGGACAACGGCTGTATGACCTTCGGGCCGAAACAGCATTGTGTTGCCCAAATGAGCAGTAGCCGAAAACAGACTTGCCTGACAACTCATCATCCTGGCCCTACCATCAACAGAAGTACGCTGATGGGTGGATAGTGACACGGCCAAGTTTTCAGCAAGCCTGTCTGTTGATACAGACGGCTCTGGCCGAACATGCCTACGAGGTAGTGCAGGTGGCTACCAAAGAAAAACTGGCACTGTCACTGTAACTTCCTACACAATTCTACTCAAAATAATTGAAAAACAAAGCTATATATTACTAAAATACTAACTTACTGCTGTCACCCAATATATCCTAGTGATATTCAAACAAACTCACGTACTTGATGTTTTATAAGGAGTTAAGTACTTCTGCGCTTTGTTTCAAAAATGTTACAACTAGGTTTTTTTCTGGTAATTTCAATGGGACGGCAGTGCCGGGCTGCCATCCGCTAAACTACAGGCCTGTGATGATTGATAATGAAATAATAGGAATTATTATTACACTATTATTACGGCTGTTTATAATGAACATCACAATTAATGATTATTAATATATTAATGATATAAATATACATTTATTTTGAATAGTAATATAAACTTCTCCAAAATATCATATTTGAGTGGTTTCCTCATGTTTAAATAGTAGTGAATGAGTATGCAACTCCAGCAATTTAAAGTTATAAATTTGTATACAGCAGAGTTGGCTATGCTAGGGATTGCTCTTGAACAAACAGATAATATACCAATCAATCACTCTACCTGCATATTATTACCATAGTGTTTTATTGTTGATCACTAAAATGTATTTCATGTATATAACTTGAAGACTTTAACTGCTTCAGCCATCAAAGAATTGGTACATGTACTAAAATGGGAGAATTAGACAAAGCTGTTTCTGGACACGTGAACTCAGGCATAGAAAAGTTTGTACCTTCAAGAGCTAGTACCTCCCTGCAGTTGATGTCTATTGCATACAGCTAGAGTGGAACCGAATGTATCTGACGTGCTGCTGCTGTGACTGCTGCTATCAATAAGTGTATAACATCGACAAATGGAGAACCTATACCTGCTACACAGCAAGATAGAGTTTTCTCCGCATTCACTCATTTTTGATGACTCTAAACACCCGGACTGATTGTTGACATAGTAATATATGCATTGTGTAGTACGAGAATCTACACTTTTCATATCAGATGTTCCAAAGAATGTTTATAGTTTAGGCTATCATTCCAGGATTGTCAGTTTTGAATCATCGATATATTTATGTTGAATATTAGAGTGAGCATCAACATGGATGAATGCAGGCAAGAACTAAAATGAATGTGAACTACGCTACAAAAACTTACTTGGGCAGTTGTTCAAAAAAATATTGAAACTCATTTTCAGCAACATGTGACTTATGGTTTTGACATTTATTTCCAGAATGTCAAATTTTCCTGCTTTCATCAATGTGAACAGCGTTGGTAACGAATTCCCAAATAATATGTTTCATATGTTGCCACGCACAAACACCAACATTTTCTAGAACAACTTCCAAAGTTTTATTTTTTTAGCATAGTTCACATTTATTTTAGTTTTTATCTGCATTAATCCCTGCCAATGCTCACTCTAATGTTCAACATAAATATATCGATGATTCAAAACTGACAACCATGGAATGACAGCCCAAACTATATACATTCTTTGGGACATCTGATATGAAAAGTGTAGATTCTCATACTACACAAAGCATATCTTACTATGTCGGTCTTTGCTTCAGCAGGTGTTTACATTCATTCGTGCCTACATCTGTTCTAAGTCCCATCTATATTTATTCGTGGTTTGTTCATACAATGCGCTCGTTTCTCTAGACGTCCAAATGGCAATTTCCCACAAAATTGAGCTTTCGCCAAGAGTTGTAACAAGGTTTGTTATTGCACTGATTGGTTCAGCTTATACTCCATAGTATTCGTACAACATCTTTCATTCTAAATGGCTCTTTATTTTATGTTTGCTGATCATTATGTCTATGATGGATATTTTTCTTTACATAGAAGTTATATAGAAAAGGGTGGCTATTTGGTTTGGATGGAGTGATCTCTTTGAGTTTTTTCTGTTCATTTCAGCTGGTGTTGAGCCTTTTTAAACTATTTAAATTATTTGGAAGACCTCTAGATTTGCACAACAATTGAATAGTTTCAAAGTTCTCATGGCTGTTAGACAGGAGATACAGTTTTATTGTGCAACGCTTTTGATCTATCAATGACAATATTAGTTTGTTGAAACTATTAAGCTGGTTTTGTCATGCAATATACGCTAATTTTTGTATACTCTATGTTCCAACACCAGCACACAGTGTAGATTATTTCCAAAACCATCCAGACACTATTGCAAGCTAAAGCCGCTACGTTACAAACTGCTGTAACTTTATATAACAGTAACCAGTTAATACTTTACAGGGTAATATGCTGCATCAACCTGATAGCAGGTGGACAATTGCTAGAGTACTCGGTCAACCAACCAACCAAGAGAGACGCGACGCCAACAAGGTGAGAGTTCAAGATTGTATTTGCCTCAATGTATAATTGCGATCCGTATAGTTTCCACCATATTTGTTTTAATGTCCGATGGATTTGGTAGCTCTACATTTTCCCTTCAATAGTGTTGTATTGTATACCGACTTCAAACATATTGTGTTAGTTTCAGTTCTGGTGGTTGTTTCTGAATTTTTCTGTGCAGGTTTCTTGATGAAAATGAATTCATAGGCATGAACCTGTCTGTGACTTATTGTGGAAAAACTACTGGAGGGCACTGTAATTTAATGTATTCTAAAAGTATCGCAAGAGCTCCTGGAGCAGAGAGCGAAGACTGAGCATTGGGTGGCTTGGTTGCTTGGTTGGCGGTTTTGTATGAAAGAGATCATCAAACAACAAGAACTACTGGCCAATAAGGAAAAAGATTCTCAATTTTTTTAAGAATAACTTTTAAGAGTTTTTGTGTTCAATTACATACTTTTTAAAACAATATATTTTATGCAAGCTCCGAACAATTTTTCTGTTTGGGTGTTATTTTCTAGGTTTACCGTATTAATTTTAAAACTAGGTTTTGTTGTTTGAGTGGAAAATTAGTTGGGGTTTACTAGAAATGAAGCTCAATTACTCAGTGGCAGCGGCATAACAGCAGTATATTACATATATTTTATAAATATTGTACTGCTTGTTACGCTGGAGCGTGTGAGCCAAGTTAATGGCAACCATGTCAATGTGTGTGGTGGTCTACTTTCTTTTTCAATTGTTGTTGGTTTTTAATTATTGGATGGTTTGTGTGTTAGCATTACAACAATAAATACAAGCTAATGGCAAATTCACAAATATAACTATGAAAAAAATCTCAGGCTACTCTTACAAATAACTGAAGAGTGTAACTGTGAGAAGTCGGGGTTTACACCCAGCGCCCTGGAACTAATAAAACAATGTTGTCAAACTCACAGGCTAGTAGGCTTGGCTGAATAGAGGTGGTCACTATTGTATGACCACAGAATCCCTATTGCTTAAATCTACTCAGACCCTGTGCAGTCCCATACTCTGCAGGATGCACTGAGTTAGACATGTTTACATGAGTTGTTCCCACTAGGCAGATGATTGTGAAACAGATTTGACCTGAAGGAAACTTCTAACTGTGCCCCTTTCTGTGTGCTCTGCCATTGAAACGACATGAGATGCGACTAAATGTACACGGATGGAATGACTGTGAGTCATTTTACAATAGCTGATTTTATAACAAACTTAGATGAAATGCTTAATGCTTAGATGCCTCGTAGTTATTTTAATGCTCAGGAGTTTGGATGTGCAGAGGAATGTTAAGGAACTGATTAAGCAAGTGCAAGAGGATGGACTGGAAGCAGTTACAGTAATCTTTGAAATGGGCAAGTCAAGTTTTTAGGCAAAAAAACTGTATTATTTCCACTTTTTTCGTTTAGTTGGTTTGTAATAGTAGTTTAACCAGTCTTGCATTAGGTCAGAGCTGGTTTGAATTTGATAGCGTGCACACCTAGCTTTTTTCAACTGTGGCATATAAGTGTAGATAGCAGATAAACTCTATTATTTTGCTAAAGTTTAATGTTAATAGCCTAGCAGATCACCAATCTTGTTCCAGAACAGTTCAAAGAATGAATTCCAACCCAAAGAATTACATCACAAACATTAGATCTAGTAACTAGGTAGTTGTAGTTGCCGTAGCTAAAATCCGGAGTTACTTTGCGATCTATTAAGTCTAGTTAAGAATGGCTACACCCTGCGCACTCAAGTGTAGAGTTAAAAATGGTTGTCTCTACCCGTTAAAAAGTGATCAAACTGTTTATAAAATGTTCACATAAGTCTGTGAAGACAATTCATCTCATTTCAAGATAGTCGGGATGGGTTGCTGTAGTTATTAAGTAGCATACACATGGTAGTTGTAGTTAAATTGAGCATCTTTAAAAATGTGTAATTAACTCTATTGAAGAAGTGAAGAAGGGAATGGAAAAAGAGAAGCAAACAAAATCCCTTGAGCGTTAAATGCAATCTCAAATAACTCTGGGCTCACAACCACGCTAATTAGTGCTATTTTTTTCAGTTGAAAACATGTTTTATCGAGTGATTAGTCACCAAACAACCTGTATCTGTTTACTATGTACAATTTTGGCGAAATGGGTTTTAACGACAAAACTCATTTTCATGCTCAATAATCTGCATTAAGTATGCAGCTTTAATCCAAGTTGAAATGCATACGTATTTGATGTGCGTAAAAATGGTTGTAAAACCTTTTTTGGGCCTAGAAGTTAGCTTTTGCAAGCTCAAATGTGCCAGCGACTTTATTGGTGAATATCTGCATTGGATAAAAGTATTATATATATACGTGTAGCTCTGCTCAAATAGAATAGCTACATTGGTGCACAGTTTACATTTCCAAAGTAGTTATAAAACAAGCAGGGACCATAGCTATTAATTCAAAAGCAATTACATATCAATACAGATGAAGAAAAATTGCTCTGTTACACAACTGAGTGTTTTAATTTTATCAAATACTAAAAACTCACAAGAGCACACATTCTGTAACATACACAGACTTTATAAGGTAAATGTTACATATGTTTGTGAAGCCACCACAGCTTGACAATTGCAAATTAGTCAGATCTACTTGTGGGCAACACTGTAGACATGTTCTGACGATGCCGTATTTGGTACCATTGACTCATAAACAACAGAAGGAGTGGGTCCTTCAAACACTGTGTCATACACTGCATCTCTTGCTGGGTCTTTAGAGTCTAATTCATCAACGTTGGCAAACGAAGGATTCTGAACAATTGATTGATCAAGCGTTGAACATACGTTGGGGACGGATGCTGTTTGGTTGTTATCAAGTGTTGGTTTACCTCTCAGTCTCATAAACAGCAGAGTTCCTGCTACCCCAACCAGAAGCATGAATAGACCAGTTCCAATCCCGACACCTAGCCAAAGCCCTAAAGCATGTAAACCATACTGTAATTAAGGCTCTCATACATACAACATGCCTGTAAACTATTAAAATCTGAATGTACATCACAATATCAAGATGGTCAGACAAGATAAAGCAACAATCAGTAAAAGTAAATAACTTCACCTTTGGCACAGACCAGATGCTTTCCTACCCATTCCGTATCATAATTGTTGTTCAGCTCACAAGTTAACTGTAGATCACCACCAGCCTTTTGGGATCCGTCCACACAGGCGTAGAGAACTTTCTCACCAATATTGTTAAACTCCGAGCTACCAGAAACTGTATTCTTGATATCTGGGGCCGATTTACAGTAAACGGATGGACCTGTTGATGAATGTAATGTAAGAAACATAAACAGCTTGAAAACAATAAAATTTTGAAACTATATCATACTAGCGATTTCTTGTTTGAGTACAAACTGGTGATTGAAACAAGTAAAACACATGAAACTGCTTTAGTAGGCTACAAACCTGAGAATGAGAGTTCTTCCCCAACAGGTTGATAAATGACCTTTTTATCCTGAAAGAAATATTAGATGTTATCTATGACTCACAATCAACTGACTGTGATGGTCTCACTCTGTTACAAACAACAGACCTGGTGATGCTGCTAAACAAGTTCAGCTCTGTTTATCTAAAAATGAGTTTGGATGCCTCAATTTACTCGTAGGAATCAAATTATTTTATCGCTAAGAAACGCCATGAAACAATGTATACAGCAATATGATTGTACAGACCTGCCATATAAGGTGCTATGGAACAATACTACAACTAATAACTGGTAGAAAACTACAATGAAGTTAGCAGTGTGTACTTGACGAAGTTATTATTGAGTATGTGCACCTCAAGTAACTGTACACACATGACAACATATACATAATGAGTGTACAATACCTCAGGTAACTGTTCAGGTATAACAATATACATGTACATGGTAAGTATACATCCCTCAGGTAACTGTACATATATAACAGTACATACATAATAAGTATGCAATACCTCAGGTAACTGTACATATATAACAATACATACATAATAAGTATGCAATACCTCAGGTAACTGTACAGATATAACAATACATACATAATAAGTATGCAATACCTCAGGTAACTGTACATATATAACAATACATACATAATAAGTATGCAATACCTCAGGTAACTGTACAGATATAACAATACATACTGTGAGGGATTTGCATGATGAGTGAGTGGTGTCAGTCCCCTCCCCACCTCCCCCCTCTATCCACCCCCCTTGTGTACACCACAGGATAGGATATGGTCTACCCTTATAAGGACTGGAAAGTTACCAGCTACCAAAAAGAGCGGCAACAAGTGCCCAGGGCAAAGCACCATGTGCTTTGCTCTGTGATTGGACTGTTTTATTGTTATGCATTGTGTTATGTCTTACCATTGGCAATTGCCTTGTACCCTGTATTTTCATTCGCTGTACCTAATAAGGTAATGAAGTTGCACCCTTTTCTCTATAAATAGAGCTGCTGTGCCTTGGGCAGGCAGTTGTTGTAGAGTTGTTGAAGTATAAGTACCCTCTTACTTGTGAATATAAAAAAGTACCTATTCTGATAAATACGTTTCTACTACGTTTGAGTCGAGGGCTCATGAGTTGTTAACGTCGTTGGAGATAGAGAGAAAGGAGTGGAAGAGAGAGAGGTAGCGAATCCGTTGTGTAGCTAATAGAAGAGGCAAATCTATTACATTGGTGGCAGCGGTGGGATAGCTAAAGAGAAAAGGTAATAAGTAAGAATATATAGATAGAAAAGGTGAGAAGATAAGAGAGAGAAAGAAGAAAGAAAATAACGTGAGAAAATAAAGCAGAAGAAATAGCTAGGAACTACACCAAGCTTGTTCACCCTGCTTACCGCCATTTTCCCCTCACCCCGAAGTTATACAGACCCTGTATCACTCCCCTTCCCCCTACCCCGAAGTTATACCAAACCCTGTATCACTCCCCTTCCCCCTACCCCGAAGTTATACCAAACCCTGTATCACTCCCCTTCCCCCTACCCCGAAGTTATACCAAACCCTGTATCACTGCCCTTCCCCCTACCCCGAAGTTATACCAAACCCTGTATCACTCCCCTTCCCCCTACCCCGAAGTTATACCAAACCCTGTATCACTCCCCTTCCCCCTACCCCAAAGTTATACCAAACCCTGTATTACTCCCCTTCCCCCTTTACCCCGAAGCTACCCCGATTCGGGATCCACCCACCCCGATTCGGGATCCCGAAATACTGATTTCTGTTCCAAGTACTCATTTTATACCCCCTAGCTCGCCAATCCACAATGGCCACTCGGAGAACAAGGAGCGCTGGCCGAAATCCCGTTGTAGTTCAACCAACAGTAGCCTTGGATGAGTTGACAGATGCCCTACAAAGATTGGTACAACCCCCCCAAAAACACAACCCAACTCCCTTCAAACCCCCCAAATACGATGGCACGGCCGGTGTGGAATATTTTATCACTCGATTTACTGAAGTAGCCGATGCAAATGATTGGGGCCAAGCTACTGCCCTACTACACCTACGAGAGGCACTGAGAGACGACGCCCTTGAGTGTGGCCGCCCTCCCCATGTAGAAGGTATCTTTGCTGCCCTACGTGCACGGTTTGGACTTACCCCCAAAGAGGCACAAGCCCAGTTGATTACACTGCGTCGTTCCCCCAAGACGTCGTTGCAACAACACGCTAATTAGGTTGAAAAACTGGTCCGTGTTGCGTACGATGACCTGCCTCCCCGGAGAGTTGACCGAATGGTACTGGAAACCTTTGCTAGCACAATAGGTAATGCGTACCTTCAACGACATTTGCTAGCCGTGCAACCCCACACTGTTGAGGAAGCCGTCAGAGCAGGCAGCGAATTTCTCCAAATCAAGACAGGATTTGAAGACAAACCTTCCCAAGTCCGAGTAGTGGAGGAGGACGACGACCTGTTAGAGCCACTCAGTGGCAGAACCCCAGCCAACCCCCCACTCAGTCAAGTCCACCAGGCAGCTACCCCGTCCCCAGACACCCTTGCTGTTCTGATGAAGAACATGCAGTTGCTTACCGACGCCATCAAGCTCCAGTCAGAAGAACTCCAGAGACTGAAACAGCAACCAACCCCTCCACTGGCCATCCCCCACCCCTCTTATTCCCCCATCACACCATCCCCCCCTCAGTGTTGGGGGTGTGGCGCCATTGGTCACTTACAAAGAAGTTGTCCTTTCAAACCCTGGCCATCTCCTACCCCCCTTTCTAACCAACCGTCAAAAAACGGGCGCCGCCCGCAGTAGGGAGACCGGTTCCTAACTGCCCCCGGGCCCCTCGGAATTATAGGAAGGCAATAGAAAGACTGGAGTGACATAACCCTGTGACTCAGATCCCCTCTCCCCATCCAGAGAGATGCTATCCTGTGCCAACCCCAGAGCCCTGGCAGCTACCTACTGCCAACCGGTATGCGCCATTACAAGAGCTGGAAGATACAGACTACTACCCGTCTGCCCCGCCTGTCTGGGATAACAACCAACCCTATCACCCCCCGGCCCCCCTGTATGCTGACCTTCCCCGCCTGTCTCGTCAGCAACACCCAGTTAGTCATGGACACAAATTATATTACCCTTCTGAACCCGCTCAATGTCTGAGCCGAGGGATTCATCCCAGAAGCCCCCCTACTCCCCCAACTCGGATACGCCCCTTCCGCCCTCGGGAGAGACAGCCTCCTACCCCCCGACCATCAGCCGTCAGACCCACTGACGTTCTCTACTCCCCGCCAGAATGCCCCTACAAAGCAAGTTACTTGCCCGGTCGAATTGAAGGCAAGCCGGTGTCTATACTCATCGATACCGGATGTACCACTAATTTGCTATCACAGCACCTGTTCAACCGGCTGTCTCCTACCACCCGGGATGCCCTGCAAGAGAGCGACACCCACGGTATTTTGGCGGACGGATCCCATATCCCCTTCTTCGGTACTCTACATTTGCCCCTTCGGCTGCGAGACATAAAGACGGATGCTACGTTCGTAGTTGGACAGATTAACGAAGACGCGATCTTAGGCATGCCCTTTCTTACTGCCCACCAGTGTCACATGAAATTTGATCGTTCCGTCATTGAAATAGATGGCCAAGAACTTCCATGCACTGACCAACAGGGACGAATGCTCTCCACCTCTGTCCAAGTCATAAGAGACACTCACATCCCCCCGAATACCGAGGCGACGGTACTTTGTAAAATTACTAACCCCTCACACCTCCCCCTCGGTATAGTAGAAGGTACCCCGACTCCCCGCCCCTCGCCGCCAGTCTCAACTCCCCGGATACCAAACACCACCTGCTCGTTAGATGCCTTAACCCCACTAGTCAGCCGTTACATTTGAAAGCGGGAAAGACAATAGGCCGGTATACAGGTGTACAGGCCAGTGACATAGAGTTGCCATTGGCAGAGAACCCCCCTACTTCTATTCCCCCCACTTTCCTCCCCTCCCCCGTCCCCGAGCACTTGCAGGCACTATATACCAAAGCCCTGGACAACTGCCACACCCCCAGTGAAGCTTTCCAGCTGGCCCAGCTCTTACACTCCTACAAGGAGGTGTTCAGTAGAGGAGATCACGACATGGGTCGTACCGACCTCGTGGCACATAGCATCCCCCTGAAGCCCGGAGCCCAGCCCATAAGACAAGACTCCCACAGATTAGGACCCCACAAGGAGCGAGAAGCCGAGGAGCAGGTGTCCAAACTGCTAGAGAGAGGGTTGATCGAACCCAGCAATGGTGCCTGGAGTTCTCCCGTGGTACTCGTCAAAAAGAAAGACGGTTCGTGGAGATTTTGCATAGACTATAGGCGGTTGAATGCAGTAATCCAACAAGACGCCTATCCCCTGCCCCGTATAGACGAAAACCTGGACGCTTTGTCGGGTAGCCGTTACTTCAGCACCCTAGACCTAGTGAGCGGATACTGGCAGGTCCCCCTGGACGTGGATGCCAGCGACAAATCCGCCTACAGACAATGACGATCCACAGCGACAAACTTTCCTTACAACTAGAGCCAGAGGATAATGATTTACTTCTCGAGGCCGGCTTAGTTGCGTGTCAACCTCCCCCCAGTAACCAAGAAGAGGTGCTGTTGCCTACCAACCCCCCAGTAGAAGTCGCTACTAGCAGCCAAGATGATGAGTTAACTGCTCACCACGACTGGGTTTTGGAACCTTCTACTGCTTGCAATCCCCTGGCCCTAACCCCTAAAGAATCGTCACCCCCCTTACTCACCCTAGACGAGTTTCCCCCTCTTCCCCTACCCCCCAACCACTTACTAACAACCAACACTACCCCCAGCTTGACACCCCCTCCCCAGCGGAGCTACAGTCAATGTATTAAAGACCCCCCCAAGCCACTCCAAACCTCAGAGGGCGACTCCGAATCTACCATGGCTCGGAATAGGTGGACCACCCTGAAAAAGGTCATCCCGGGCAACCCACCCTTGTCTCCCCAGTCGCCGCCCAAAAATGAGAGAGAAAACGAGTAATAGACAACTCTTCCATCCTCCCACACCAATCAGTCAGGCCTATCTATATATATGTTTTAAATTAGAGACTCCGTCGCTAATGAAGCGGAGTATGTGGGAGATTTGCATGATGAGTGAGTGGTGTCAGTCCCCTCCCCACCTCCCCCCCTCTATCCACCCCCCTTGTGTACACCACAGGATAGGATATGGTCTACCCTTATAAGGACTGGAAAGTTACCAGCTACCAAAAACAGCGGCAACACGTGCCCAGGGCAAAGCACCATGTGCTTTGCTATGTGATTGGACTGTTTTATTGTTATGCATTGTGTTATGTCTTACCATTGGCAATTGCCTTGTACCCTGTATTTTCATTCGCTGTACCTAATAAGGTAATGAAGTTGCACCCTTTTCTCTATAAATAGAGCTGCTGTGCCTTTGGCAGGAAGTTGTTGTAGAGTTGTTGAAGTATAAGTACCCTTTTACTTGTGAATATAATAAAGTACCTATTCTGATAAACACGTTTCTACTACGTTTGAGTCGAGGGCTCATGAGTTGTTAACGTCGTTGGAGATAGAGAGAAAGGAGTGGAAGAGAGAGAGGTAGCAAATCCGTTGTGTAGCTAATAGAAGAGGCAAATCTATTACAATACATAATAAGTATGCAATACCTCAGGTAACTGTACATATATAACAATACATACATAATAAGTATGCAATACCTCAGGTAACTGTACAGATATAACAACACATACATAATAAGTATGCAATCCCTCAGGTAACTGTACATATATAACAATACATACATAATAAGTATGCAATACCTCAGGTAACTGTACATATATAACAGTACATATATAATAAGTATGCAATACCTCAGGTAACTGTACATATATAACAGTACATATATAATAAGTATGCAATACCTCAGGTAACTGTACATATATAACAATACATACATAATAAGTATGCAATACCTCAGGTAACTGTACATATATAACAATACATACATAATAAGTATGCAATACCTCAGGTAACTGTACATATATAACAATACATACATAATAAGTATGCAATACCTCAGGTAACTGTACATATATAACAATACATATATAATAAGTATGCAATACCTCAGGTAACTGTACATATATAACAATACATATATAATAAGTATGCAATACCTCAGGTAACTGTACAGATATAACAAAACATACATAATAAGTATGCAATACCTCAGGTAACTGTACATATATAACAATACATACATAAAGGTATGCAATACCTCAGGTAACTGTACATATATAACAATACATACATAATAAGTATGCAATACCTCAGGTAACTGTACAGATATAACAATACATACATAATAAGTATGCAATACCTCAGGTAACTGTACAGATATAACAATACATACATAATAAGTATGCAATACCTCAGGTAACTGTACAGATATAACAATACATACATAATAAGTATGCAATACCTCAGGTAGCTGTACATATATAACAATACATACACAATAAGTATGCAATACCTCAGGTAACTGTACATATATAACAGTACATATATAATAAGTATGCAATACCTCAGGTAACTGTACATATATAACAATACATACATAATAAGTATGCAATACCTCAGGTAACTGTACATATATAACAATACATACATAATAAGTATGCAATACCTCAGGTAACTGTACATATATAACAATACATACATAATAAGTATGCAATACCTCAGGTAACTGTACATATATAACAATACATATATAATAAGTATGCAATACCTCAGGTAACTGTACATATATAACAATACATATATAATAAGTATGCAATACCTCAGGTAACTGTACAGATATAACAAAACATACATAATAAGTATGCAATACCTCAGGTAACTGTACATATATAACAAAACATACATAATAAGTATGCAATACCTCAGGTAACTGTACATATATAACAATACATACATAAAGGTATGCAATACCTCAGGTAACTGTACATATATAACAATACATACATAATAAGTATGCAATACCTCAGGTAACTGTACAGATATAACAATACATACATAATAAGTATGCAATACCTCAGGTAACTGTACAGATATAACAATACATACATAATAAGTATGCAATACCTCAGGTAACTGTACAGATATAACAATACATACATAATAAGTATGCAATACCTCAGGTAGCTGTACATATATAACAATACATACATAATAAGTATGCAATACCTCAGGTAACTGTACATATATAACAATACATACATAATAAGTATGCAATACCTCAGGTAACTGTACAGATATAACAATACACACATAATAAGTATGCAATACCTCAGGTAACTGTACATATATAACAATACATACATAATAAGTATGCAATACCTCGGGTAACTGTACAGATATAACAACCTGTACAGAGTAAGAAGACTTAGGCACTAAAGCATTGTTAACATATCCACCATACACCTTCCCATCACCAACATAGAACCAATAACCATCTGCAGTAACAAGCTCACTATCAATCTCTGCTATAGTGATACAATTCTTTCTATCCACATCACATTTATCTTCAGTTGATGTCTTGGCTTCTGTTGAAGTTTCATTGCTCAGTAATATAAGATATGATCTATAAACGAATAAAATTTGAGTTTCAGATACTGGCATGTATATCTTGCAACGTGCATGAATCTACTGAAAACATATTCCAAATTGTTACACGCCTGGCTAAAGGTTGCAAAGTATTTTATTTTTTCTTCAAGGAGTGAACTATTTCTTATCATAGCTTCTTGTTTGCCAGGCAATATCTACTCATTAATTCAGTTGTGTTCCGTTTTGTAAACCACTCATGAGTGGAATGGCAAAAAGTAGTATTGAGAATGGCACCTGACAATTAAGTTGGAATCAACCAGCTGCGTTGGAATAATCTGTATGACCACCAGATTTGAGTTTGTGTCTTTTGGAGGTAAGAGCTTAGCATTCTGACTAGCAACAACTACAATACAAAATATAAATACTTATGATAGGGGGCTATTGCTGGATGGGTATTTTCTTCTTGATTTTCCTTTCAAATATCTACCATTGTTTGTCAAGCATTCCAAATCTCTGATGGTAATGTATGCATTAGCAACGTTTGTTCACTCAGGAGCTAAATAGTTGCCATCACGCAAGGATTAACGATTATTCACTTTTTTAAACTAAACATAAATCAAACTTGCCTTTTGCTTTAGTGTAACCTGATATAGAAGATGCTGGACTATTTCCACCTCTGCTTAGAGCATATACATCACATTTGATTTCAGAAGTTGGTTGAAAATCGCATACTTGAGTGAACAACTCAGATTTTAATTGGTCAACAGTTACAAAAAGACTTTCGCTGTATTCTGTACCAACTTCTCCACACCAGTACTGCAATTTACAATAGTAATAATAATTACGTCATCGACACAAATTTTAATTGGTTGATCATTTTTAAAAAAAAAACTTTGTTTATACTAGAACATTGCAAAGCATCAAATTTTGACTCATTGTTACTGCTAATCACCTGGTAGACAACTATGACCCCATTTGGTCGTTTTGGTGGTTTGATGTAGAGCCTTACACATGTCTCTGTAAAGGTAAACTCTAACTCTGGTCCACTTGATGGAGCTAAATAATGGACAACAGACTACCCATCAACAACAGAAAAATACTGAGGAGAAATAGTAATAACAAGCTACATAACAAGTTGTTGTACACCAAACATGAGCTCAATAGCCTAAGTGTACTTTTTTATAGGAACACTGAAAAACCGATGATGAATGAATTAAATAACTTTGTAATTCCAGGTATTTCATTAGGTGTTTTTATCACACATGGCATGAAATATTCAAAGAAGCCAAAATCCTTAGCAAGTTTTATCCACTCTAGATGTTACACATAACCTTTGAACCAAACTCATACCTGTTTCAGCAGTAACTATGTAACGTAGAGTAGTTTTTCCTCCATCAACTGCTTTTACTTCAACTGTATATCTAGTGAATGGAAGAGCATTGTCTACTACGTAGTTACCAGCCTCTGCATTATTGCTGTAATACAGTGTGTCACCGCTGGAGCTTCTGATAGCTATAATGTATGAGGAAGGCCCTGCACACCTGCTTAATGATTCCTACAAGAAGTTTCATTGCAAGCCTTATTAACAGAGATATTTTCATTTTTTAATAACACATGGTATAATCCTCGTTAATATTGTTTTAAAACATCGCTAAAAAACACAAACTTTTATCAGTCTCACTTGTCCATAAACTGGAAAAAGGAGTAATATAATAATTATGGTTTGATTGATTGTACTACTACCCCCATTTATTGATACAGTATAAAGTTATATGCAGAAGGCTAATAGGTCATTCTGTCATATGCATGCATTGCAGTTCTATGCTCATTTGCAAGCAATTGATAACAAAAGCGTAATGTAAAAGTCTGCTTGATGTCATCAGTTTGATAGTTATTGTTTTGTGTAAACACTTTTTTAGCTATATTGGCTTCATAGAAGCAATGTGTACTAGTCAACTATAGTACTCTGCACAATAAATGAACGCCTACTTTGGCTGTGTTTGGTCAATCCAGTCCAAAATATTGTTCAGCTAAAATCATAATGCTAAGTAATATTTTGATTGGCTATTACCCAGCTTCTAACAAAGAAATCGTTGGTTAATTGTGCCGAGTGTGGTGGATTTTAGTGTCATACAACACCAAGTGTATGGCACTGCACATTTAAGTAACCCTAGATGTGCTTCTGACAAAAGGCTTTGGTTAAACAGACCCGCCAAGTGCTGATGTAGGGTACATAAGGAATGGTGAAGTGCTTATTCTTTACCTGGTTCTGCAGCAACTTTTAATGTTCTTTATTTACAACTATACTGAGTGGGAATATAAGGGCTGCACTAACCATATATTACAAATTAACTAAAGTGTCTACAGGAGGAAGAATTAAGGAGCTTCCACCTCCAGATACCATCTACCATGGATCCAAGGCTGCTGAAAAACTGAGAACTACAACAATTACTCAACATTCCACCACTAGACACTGTATCTATTTAACATTATAAACTGTTGTATAATCTACCATGATGAGTCACTTTATTTATTTTTAAGTTTTGTATAAATGAATAATAGTGTCGATTCTATGTCACTAACTTTCTGTTAGTCAGTATGTATAAGGAGGGGGGGGGGGGGGGAAATTCTTTGTTTGTTCACTGCTGAAGTATACTGACGTAGATCTTGCTCTATGGTACCGGTAAAGCAAAGTACTAACTTTTGGAAGTACCAATAAACCTGTGCAAAACAGCCCCTTAGACAAGAGTCCTGAAAAAAGCCGGAAAAACTTACCAACTTGTGTTGAGGCGTGACTCACATAGATCTAAGTTAAAACTTTGACAATAGGCTAGATGGTGCACTACGACTTGTGAAAGAATGATCAGAGTCAGCTGTCAAACACCAGCTTATGACTTCATCTGTTATTTAATTGACACGTTTCCAGTTTCTTTTCATGTACCTATATACATACCATTGTTTGTATGCTGGTACATTCATAAGTATGCTTGCATTGGGTATGTTCCACTTCTTATACAACGGATTTGTTGAAACTACCATTGATTTTATTGTTTCCTGTCCTTCAGGCCATATCCAGGCTAAAAACTTCGTTACTTTTTTTTGCATTCTTTCACTAGGTGTGTTGCCGCATACACTTGCCACCCTCTAGGGGATCGCATCGCTAGAGCTGCATTTATGCTAACAAAAGCTTGATAAACTAGCAACTTGCCTAATCTGTCTGAGCTGAGGGCTGTTATTACCACAATACTACTCATCATGCTGCACACATCTCTAGGCCAATTGCCTCTGTAGAGAATACTGTTTTGTGCAATTCAGTTTCAACGATGTTTTCACACTTGCTATTGACTAGTCAGTTTTCGCCGTGAGTTCATTCTGTTGTGAAAATTTGAAATAACTCTCCTATTGTACCCTGTAGGTCTTGTAATAGAGTGCGCCAAAAACCGTGCGCTTTGGTCAGTCTTAGTTTAGTGGAGGTTTATGGACGCTTTTACTGGCAAAGTCGACTACTTCTGTACTATCAGTGACTTATATAAAATGTTTAATCCAGTCAAGATAGCTAAAATGAAGAATTACGTATTACTAAATCTTCAAATGAGGAGACCAGGATGTTTTCACTTTGTGTTTACGTATGCCGTTGTTTGCTACACTGGAAACTCATCGAGCGTGCAACAGAGTGCAATGAACAACCTTTCGCTTAAGGCTTATTGTCACTGACTGCTATTATTAAAGTTATCCTCATTGACAAAGCGTTTCACTGCTACTAACTAGTAGTGGCGTGATTTAAAAGTCAGTGTATGTGATCTGTGAACGGCTCACATACACTCATTCTTAGATTAAATTCGGGTGTAGTAGCAAGCCTACGTTAAAAACATTTTAAGTGGTAAGTTTTTTTACACTTTCCATTAAAGAATGTTTAACCAAATGAGAGAAATCTTTTGGGGCAAAGATGTTTTGTGCTAACATCAGTTTCTACAATGAGTTGCAGTGGAACCTGCTATTACAGTTTGCTACAAAAAGTTAGAAATAGTTTCGTTTATCAGAAATTTCATATCTCCTTTTATAAAAAGTTTTTATCTGTGACTGACATAAAAAAATTGCGGACGCTAATTCCAAAAGTTTTTCAGAAAATCTGAAATAACAGCCGTCACTGAACCTGTTTTCAGTGACTCCGTCACACCTACATATACTGATTGACACCACTGCTTTCTAGTTTGGTAAGTTTTCTCACCTGCAAATTGATCTCTATAGTAGTTGTGCTGTTTTCTCCTTTGTTGCTAGATAGAGTGAATGTTGGAGTGGATGAACCTAAATGAAAATAATACTTTGTGATCCACCCAAAACTTTTCTTGGTAAATAATTAACCCGGTCACTCAAACACAATTTTTACTTTGAGAAATGATGGACCTGAAAATGTATGTTATTTATGTTCAGAGTAGGAAAGGATATGTAGTCGAACTGAAAATTTTCTGCTCTGTGGTAAGAGGGACATTTTGGCAACAAATAAAATAAATATATAGCTATAACGAACAAAGATATAAAAAAAAAACTAGTAGACATAAATCAAAAATAGTTTTTTCAGAAAAAAATTCTCTTGTACTTGATGTTGAAAAAGGGGCATCATGCAGTTATTGATATTCTAGCTTTCACATTTGCACACTGGAGTGGACAAAAAAATACCGGAAGATCATATTTTTGATGAACCGCCAGATACTTCAACTACTTTTTTTTCTAGTTGGTAACAGAAAATCAATTTGAAATGCTTTTGTTTCAGTCAAGAGACCTTGTCTTGTGTGATACATTTTTACATGATCAATTTTTGGACATGTGTGGGCATTGGTCTAGGAGTCATCACTTTGAGGCTTGGGTTTTAAACCTTGGCCGGGCATGCGTTGCTATGGCAGCTGTTGTAGAAATATCCATACTACATAAACTGATCACTAGACTTTCTAATGTTAAAGTATCTTTTAAAAATGTTGACCTGGCTAATAAATCTTGCGCACAAACTGGTCAGTTTCAGAATTTTGAGTTTTCTTTAAATTACAAAGAAAACTTTCGTAGGATAAATCAACAGAAAAAAACTACATGTAAGTATTGTGGGTATTTTTTTTAAATTTAGATTGAAAACTGCTGTTGACTGATTTGTATTATCTGTTGCACCTTTTGAGGTAAATTCCCAAAAATACTAAGGGTGGTTGGTTCAGCCACTGGGGGGGGGGGGGGTTCTTTTTGTTTCAGCTCATATGTGACGATGAAAAACATTGTTGAAGTAGGTTGTTTATCACATTCAAGGGGGGCATATCAAATTTGCTCTAGTGTACGTATGTGGTAGTCTCCAGTGCCATACATACCCTACACCCAGGAGTACACCTACATGTAACCAAGGAGGTGCCTCTGTTGGCTAATGGCCTTAGCTGGAGATACCTCCAAAGTGCTGGCACAGGGTCTCTAAACTTTTTTTAGTAGCCTTGGAGCAATTACTACTAGCCATGAAATTTTCTGTATTGGCCACCATAGCCAGAGATGTTGTTATATTCTCAGTGAAAATACAGTTCTGAGGCTAATGAGAGACTAAAAATGTACTAGATTCTGTTGCAGAAGCATGTACTTATATTATGCCCCCCATGTATGTATTGGTATGCCGGTATCATTGTGTTGGCTTATACCCTATCTCATATGTACATTCTTTATATGTAAATAGTTTGCTGTGAGCCAGCCTATAGATGCATCAAAGGAATAAGCCGAAGATAATCTCCTTTGTACTTGGGACTTTTTTGATAGCACTAATTACAAGCTGTGGCAATCTTTAACGCCACATGGATTTTCACAGCGGTAAAAGGTTTAAGAAAACTGCTCGGACATTGGAGCAATGGAGGTAAAAAGATTGAAGGGGTTGGACTCATGGAGATTTTGGATCGAGCTAGGGTAGAAAGGGAAAGGAACTAGATGCCAGGCCAATCCATCACAATACTTTAGTTGCATTCAACTGTGCAACTAACCAAGTACATAGTTTTCCAGTTTTCCGATCTGTATTTTTTTGTACCACTGAGTATGTATTTATTTTCTGCAGGCGGATGTTTCCAGCCGTAGAGCCTATGTGAAATGGCACCATTACCAACTCATGGTTTAAAATGTCATTTCCAACTGTAAATAAATTGTATGATTGGGTTGGTATTACAAAATTCAGTCCCAAAATGACTGGAAATGTATTATTAACTTTTCCATCGAGCTTTTTCCTTCCTGCTAACAGTTTTTGGTTTCAAATCACATGACGCTAAATAGCAACGACAAAGTCTTTCTTGTTATATATTTGACCAGGCAACTAAGGAGTGCTCCAGAAACAAACTACACATGCCACAATAAGGTATGTTTAAGTATACAGTGGCACAATCTGCAGCATACACATACTCTGGTAACTCTATATACTTAGTATCACATGTATACTCTCTCTAGTAGGTGTTCGGTAAAGGCGAGGTGAAATCCTTTACAATACTTACTATCACATGTGATATTCAATACAACATTCACAGCTGGTCCATATCCTATAGCTGTAGCTGCTTTCACTCTGCATTCAACCAAGTTCCCTGGGTCATATCCGCAGTCTGTTAGTGAAGTGGCATTTGTTGTTGTCCATTCTGGGTAGTCTGTGTCCTTTCTAGTGCAGGCATACTAGTAATAGAAATTTAAAAGTGTGTTTGAATATATTAGTTGCCTATTTCAATGATCCTGCATATCATCAAACACTTTGCTGGCTGGGAAAAAGTAAACCACCACTACCTTATTTACCGTTTCTCCTTCTAGTTGCTTACATCTGACAGTTTTGCCTTCAGGCTATCTGCTGGAATTTTTATATCAGAACTCAGTTACTTTTCATTTAAATATTTCACATCCTAACAAATTATTTGAAACTATGGCATCCAGACCGTGGTTTTAATTACTCTTTTCATTTATCAAAGAGTAGTTGAAGATAAAAATCTCAAATGTAGTAGCATTATATACTAAGCAAACAGCATATGCCGAGGAAATTAAATCAGATTTGTTGCCTTGAACATTGCGGAACATTTTCTCATGAAACAAAGAAAGAATATATCCACATAACGAACCTGCACGTCACAATTTTGTGTCAGATGACCTTACAATGGAGTTTTATATAAAGTAAGAGTATATGCTGTATACGCTGTATACGCTGTATACGCTGTATACGCTGTATACGCTGTATACGCTGTATACGCTGTATACGCTGTATACGCTGTATACGCTGTATACGCTGTATACGCTGTATACGCTGTATACGCTGTATACGCTGTATACGCTGTATACGCTGTATACGCTGTATACGCTGTATACGCTGTATACGCTGTATATGCTGTATATGCTGTATATGCTGTATATGCTGAATAAATATCAATGCCTGATCAGCAATTGTAGGTAAGCTTTTTACTATTTCTTGCTACACTATTTTCAGTTATGTCAGTTAAAAATCATAATTTAGCTGATGTGCACCCAAGTGGTTGATGTCTCAGGCTGAGATGAACTCCTACAATGTTAGGGATGTTTCTCTATCCCCAAAGATACAGTTTAGTGTAATGGGGATTGCACTTTGCCTCATTTGTCAGTTTTTTTCGTTTTTTTTAAAGAAAATTGAGTCAAACATAAAATGAGTGGTGTATGGTAAAAAGCGTTTATAAGTCAGAAGAAAAGGCGATAAAGAGATTTGGTACAGGTGATAAGTTGCTTAGATTTATATTATCTTTTGTGCATTATGTTTGCCTTAAAACCCCACAAATTATTGAGTATGTGAGCTGATATGTATTCTTTGCCAGGTTATATAAGTATACAAACAGTTTACAAGGAACTGCTTGTAAACTGTCCACAATCAAACTTGGCTCAGCTGTCACTACACAATCCACAGCTTTAAGATGTATTGAAACAGATTATTGCACGTTAACACAACCTGTTTTTATGCTGGTTTAGCTTACTATGGTAAACTATGCAGAGATGGACATGTGAAACGCTATTTAGTTGTTCTGAAAAATCTGTTATATTGAGCAAAAAGTTTGTTTTTCAGTTCCAGATATTTTTATGTAATGAGGTTTTTGGAAGTCTTGCCTAAATTGATTTTTTTTGCTTTATATTTTTTTGTCTTTTTGAATCTATAATGAGGACTAAGCTGATTTACTAGGTTCAGTAATGTGTGTTTTTTGTCCTAATTGTTATTTTTTCAGTGCTCTACTCTTACCTGGTAGCCAGTGATGACACCATTTGGCTGTAAAGGTTCCTTCCACTCCACAACAGCACAACTTTTCATCAGTGGATAAGTATCAGTTACCTGTGGTCCATCCCATGGTTCTGTGAATAAAAGGGAGTGAAACCCATCTTTAAAAACCCTGTTACATGGTACCTGATACTCAGTGAATCTTTTGTCACAATTTTCAGCGTTTTTCAAAAACTCTGGCTACTTGTGAGATGTCCATATCAAAATGTGTAAGCAACAAAAAATGATATAATCAATAGCAAACTACTTTGTAGAAGAAGGGTTACTAAACTAGAGATATATTTTGCTCACCGAGCTCTCCAGTCACAACAATGCCATAGACATCTGTGGACAAAGGCTGGTTATTGGTGGCTCGTATAGTTATGTTGTATGTGGTGATAGCATCCAGCTCTCCGATAGTGTTATTCGTAGAGAACTCTCTGTCTAACACTTTATACTGTAGTGGATTCAGTGAAGCACAATTCTTTCTCACTCCCTGGAAACATGGCGATTCAAGTACAACAGTAAACTAGCTAAAGAAGTAGACATATCCCACAAGTAAATAGTGTAAAGTTTTTAAGTACGACTTTTTAACTTACATGTTATGCCTAGGCTACACTGTGGTAGATTCTTAGGCATTTTACATTGTACAGGTACAACTTACATATAGGTAGGTGCTATCTGTTGATGTTTTGTTATGATGTTATTCAGCTGATGGACAGTTGGCCCCTCTACTACTATTTTATAGCTAATAGGATCACTTCATATGATTACTTATAGAGTTATTCTCAGTTTCCCGTTGGCGGAAATGGTATATTTTGTGTTGTGAGAATGATAATTATTTAAAGATGGTTCATTGCTACCAAGCCAACATAAAACAAAGGTTGTTATTATGTAACTGTGATCTAAATATAACAACTCAATGATAGATACCGTATGGTGATCAGTAAATGGTGCTGATGAGATACTCTTTTGTTTACGGACAACCAGCTACTAATTCAAAAACTCATGCGATGAAATAAGACTGAAGTTCTGAAAAACTTCAAGAGATCGCTTCACTGAATCAACCAATCAAAATCAGTTATTTCCCATATATTGTGTGAAACGCATCATGGGATTTCAACAAGCTTAATGTTAGAAAATCAGATTGCCTTCCTGATAGTTAGGAAAGTACGATGCGGTCAACGTTAATAAACCACAGTTCATTTGAAATTAACAATTGTCTAGCTCAGACCTTAAACTATACAGTGAAATGGTTTATCCAAACAAGATTAAGAAGTTTTCAAAAATTAATTGGCGAAATTGTGAACCATGATGCTTAGCTTATAGAAATAGACACTCTGCCCACCATACCTCCACAATTTTTGTGATCAACGGCATTATGAAAGCTTTCGTTGTTGCTAATAATAAGGTATAACAATAAATAAACATTGGCAAGTGCGATTTTACACAAAAGAATTTCCACATGAGTTCGTTGAACCCATAACCCATGTTAACATGAGTTCGAAGGTCAACCACTGAGCTGTCAAACAATGTTATCAACTGCCATGAGTAACTCTGATAAAAAAACAGCTTGCTTAGCCAACACACAAGAAAATGTCTCAGCGTTTTTACTTTGCAAATTTCTGCAGAAAAAACATTCAGATTTGATCAAATTAATTTTTCTAGCCACCTAGAGAACATTTTCTGATTGAATTTAGAGTATTTTATGTTGAAACAATTCTATTTAATGAACATTTGGCTGAAATGGCTTGCAGGTTACATTCACTGAGCTGCATTGAAGGTGTACAATTAAAGGGTATTTAGTATCAAGTGGATGTTTAACTGAAGTGCAAATCAAATGATATGCTTTGGTCTGCTAACTTGGTCAGTTACAGTCATGGCTCTTGTCTTCAGTAGTAGTTTAAGGGTACTTTCGGATACCCTATGCATAGGGCTTAACGATGGGATTGTTGAGGGCAAAGAAACATGACCGCAATGGGCAAGTTGATCTCAACGATGGAAGTGACAAATGAAGTAAGTAGCTTCGTTGAGGACATAGAATTATCTCCACCTAACCAACAATTTTAATGAGTCAACTTATTATCACTGTTTCTCCCCATTTCAAGTCATGACAATACATTAGAGCGTATATAAAAAAACGGCAAACAATAACATCATCGTAATTAATTTCTGTTTGTTTACGAAACTAAAATGGGCTCGCTTTAGCTTTACAGTTTCCGCAGACGTTGTTGGAAATAAATATGTCCATTGTTCAAAGCACAAATAACTTATGTTAAACAACGGTCATCGATGAGTCCTCAAATTCTGTTCAACAATTGCTCTAAGTTTAAAATTCTGTTTTGGAAACTGAAATAACTGTGCTGTCGTTTCTATAAGAAAAATGGAAGTTAAACCTTTTAAATGACAATTCTAATATCTGCATCACAAGTCCTTGGCTTTGTTTGACTTGCTCGGTTTAATTCCATAACAACATTAAAAAACGGCTGTTTTGGTGAAATATGAGGAAGAAAAAGCTAATTTGTTCAATGAAACTACTTTGACATCCACAATGAGTCATTCATTCCTTAGTGGATTTTTATAGCACTTACATCTTCGAAATTACTTAACAACCATTCTGGCGTCACTAGTGTACCCATTTGATGGCCAGAATGATTAAGATATTGAGTACCGAACATACCTACCCTGCATCGGTAAGTTACCAACCCTGTATCAGTAAGATACCAAACCTGTATGAGTCACTACCGAGCCTGTATGAGTTAGCACTGGGCCGGCAGGTGATGAGTCAGCATAGACTGAGAGATAGAAAGTAGGCTGGAAGCAGCATATGGCGAGATCCAGGAAGTAACCACCCTTACATTCAGAGCAAGCCAGGGAACAAAGCCTAGGAACTTATGTACCAACAACCGGAAGCACTAATGCCTAGGATTGGCTAGATGGACTTATGACTCCTCATACTATTTCTGGGCGGCTTACTTATTCAATTATATCTGCCAGACTTTATTCGCTTGCTATTTCTATTTGCCTGTTTATTTGTGCATTGTATATTACATGGCGTATTTAATATAAAGCACTGAGTTAAGCATCTGAGCTGAGGGCTCTATACTAGTTGTGGAGTAGAGAACACTCCTCCACCTATGCTTCAGTGTAGTACCGACCTGTTGTTGCCTCTCGGTTAAGTGAAACTGGTGGCAGCATACTGTTGGATTTCTACCGACTTCAGTTAGTGGTTCGGTGCCCCCAAAGTCCACTACAATACACTATTATGCTGCGGTTTCGGATGATTTAACTGAATCACTTTGTCAGTTGTTAAACTGGAAAGTGTTTTGCAGGAAAGATGTGGTTTTTGTTAACAACTACGATAGTCAGCTCCACATTATTTTGAAGTGTTTTGTCATAAATGGACATCAAAAAAATAATTACAAAGCGTCATTACATAAAATCCTGTTGATTTTTTGTCAATTTATTTTGCTTTTCAGGCTATTTGATGGCTAACGAACTGTTATGAATTTTTCTCCAAGCTTGAATTTTGTGTAATTGTAATTTTCTCACAGTTTCACATTCAAAATTTTTGTGTACTATGGGCAAACAAAATTTATGATTCAAAAATGTGAAAACAATGAAACAAAACCTCAATTTGGCAGAACAATGGTGTTTCTGACTTTTTGAAGTTCTAACTACAGGCCAGTGGTCAATGCGTGCTGTGTAAGCTAGAAGGCAATGCTGCTCTGTTCTATATTAGTGCATTAAGCTTTTCCGTAGCAATTGATTTGCGGTAGCAAAGTTCCTGTTTACCGCTGGAAAAACATTCAACTTTCTACAATCTTTAGGTAGGAAACTTTAAGCTCTGGGTTGGAACGCTGCTTGGAGAACCTATATTCAGTAAGTAAAACTTTCAAATGTAACCTGCCAGAAGTGAAATAGTGGACTTGGATACATAACACACTATATTCATTTCTCTGAATTCTAAGATTCACAATATATCGATGGTCGCATACAAACTCAAATTGAATCTATGAAGTCCCAGTCAACCAACTATAAACACATTTCACCAAATCTAAACCATTACTGAATGATACAGGTATTATTAGCAGCTTTTTAACCAAAAATCTGTTAACGAAATGGTTGAAAAAATTTTCCACTATGAGTAATTTTGTGATTCTGTAGAGGTAGCTTGCCTGTCCGTTGTTAATTTTCTACCAGCTTCTTATCTTTAGCTCATCTTTAGCCAATCTGTCATGTTTTTGTTTTCATATTGTGTATGTAATTCTCACCGCAGCATGCCAAGAGCTTCAGCTGAGGTGGTGGATAAGGTAGATAGTGAACAGGGTAGGGTTGTGGTAGAGTGCTCAGCCCCCAAGAGTTTGACTGCTCAGCCCCCAAGAGTTTGAGTGCTCAGCTCCCAAGAGTTTGAGTGCTCAGCTCCCAAGAGTTTGAGTGCTCAGCTCCCAAGAGTTTGAGTGCTCAGCTCCCAAGAGTTTGAGTGCTCAGCTCCCAAGAGTTTGAGTGCTCAGCTCCCAAGAGTTTGAGTGCTCAGCTCCCAAGAGTTTGAGTGCTCAGCCCCCAAGAGTATGAGTGCTCAGCCCCCAAGAGTTTGAGTGCTCAGCCCCTAAGAGTTTGAGTGCTCAGCTCCCAAGAGTTTGAGTGCTCAGCTCCCAAGAGTTTGAGTGCTCAGCTCCCAAGAGTTTGAGTGCTCAGCTCCCAAGAGTTTGAGTGCTCAGCCCCCAAGAGTATGAGTGCTCAGCCCCCAAGAGTTTGAGTGCTCAGCCCCTAAGAGTTTGAGTGCTCAGCCCCCAAGAGTTTGAGTGCTCAGCCCCCAAGAGTTTGAGTGCTCAGCCCCTAAGAGTTTGAGTGCTCAGCTCCCAAGAGTTTGAGTGCTCAGCCCCCAAGAGTTTGAGTGCTCAGCCCCCAAGATTTTGAGTGCTAATCGTCCTACAGTTTTGTTTTCTTTTTCTTCACTTGCTGAGACCCTCTAATTGGGTTTCTCTGTTTAGCTTTTGGTGAGATAGGTTGGAGGTGTTTAGCAGTTAAGGAATGTAATGTGTATCATAATGGAAGTTGGTCTGATTTACACGAAATTCCGCTAATCGCAAGTAATAAACCCCTCTCTAAAAGGACACTGTGCCGGTATGACTGTGACAGCTATGATCAATTACAGCCGGATCAGTTCGCAAGCAAAGAGCCCACGGCTCAGAAAAACTGCACCGAGTTTTATTTGAATGGTGGCTTTATTCATCAGCACCAAAGTCCTAGGGTGGCTATCCTCTAGGGTGATTGGCAAGACATGAATGAATGAATGCAAATAAATTCAAGAGTTCCAACCATTATATAGGCAGGCTGACAGGAAGTTATTTACATATTGTATATAAGATTGTATGCACAGGAAGTAATCAGACCAATAGCAATAGGTATATAAATAATTGGAAAATCAATCGGTAGAACAAGGTTAAAAAAAATTTGTACCAAGTGGCTAATGGGGGGAGTCCCATCTCCATTGTCCAATCATTGCGTTCATAGGCCCTGAGGCTATACCTAGCCTGAGGCTATACCTAGCCTGTGGTTAATATGTCTGAAGATCCAAGGAATGGTAATTCCGGTTCCAACGTTAGTGTAAGCTCTGAGTTGGTTTTGGAGATCCTTGTCTTAAGTGGCCATCTCACTTGCCCAGTATCTACATACCAGCTTGTTCAGGGGTCACTACCAGCCATGCAGGGGCCAAGACCGGCCCTGCAAGCTGTGCCAACGGCACAGCAAGTCATCTGACCTTCACAGCACTTTACAAAGACTGAAGGTATCATCCTATCCTAGTGCACTTCTGGTTGGTGTTTTGGTAGCAACCAAGCAGTTTACTACTGGCACGCACCAAAAACTGCTACAGTATTCAGCAAAGTGTTTTTAAATGCCTTAAAATGGTGTACAGTTTAATTAAGGAAATCCTCACTGTTAAACTGCAATAAGTAAAATGTAGCATGGCTGAGTAGCTAAAAACTATAACTTTCCATTGAAAAACCATTGCTAATAATAAACTTATGATTCCCGGAGCATAGTTACGCTTTCTGTTGCTCAACAGTGTTAAAAGTTTTTCATGGTGCCTACTACACAGTTACATAGTTACATAGTTACAACAGCGTCCTATCAGAAACTTCACAAGCAGTCGTAAAAACTTTCTTCACAAGTTGAGCTTTCGGCCTGTTTATTACTACCCTCTTTACCCGCTCTCACCATTTTTCTAAACCCCCCCACTAGTCATTTCTCACCATTTACATCCCCACCCTATTTAACATTCTTAAGAGTTTCTTTAATTAGGCACAAGCACCTTAGAGCTCACAGAACGAAAGAGCTGATAAAACTAAACAGCGGTTAGAGGAATGAAAGTTGAACTCAGAGCTGTCTGCTATTGGAAAACTGCCTCTCCTTTCCCCCAACTTCCCCAATCCCCAATCTATCCCACCTGACTATCCATTCTTTTTAGCTTCCAAATTCAATATCAATACTTAGGAGCTGTTCTCTCCTTTTTTGACCACAACTGTGAAAACTTAATTTGAAAGTTGTAGTTTTGAAGCGTTTCCAAAATGGCATTCACAAGTTGAAACTTTGTATGAGTTGAGTATTAAATCATAATATTTTTCCAGAATTGTTCCGCAAAGCGTCTGGAAAAAGAGAAAAAGGCTTCCGGTTGTCTGTGGATAAACTGGGTGTAAAAGAAGATAAAAAGTGGACAAGCTGGTGTCGCGGAAAGGTGATCTGAACATCAATGGAGAAGATTGTTTTCAGATTACTTTTTCTGACCTAGTTTACGAGGTTACAGTAGCAAACAAGTTTCAATTGTTTTTTTTTCGATAATAATTTTTATGCATATTGCCACAAATGAGATTATAGTGCACAGGGTCTGGTAGTGCTGTCTAGAGCAGGGTTGAGCGGAGATGACTTGGACTCCCTAATGCGAGTTTCAAGTTTTTATTGTGAACATAGATACATTGTAAGTATTTGCGTGCAGAACAGGAATTAACATGTGTTTTATTGTCAAATACATGAGAATATTCCTTGCCTCAGATAAATTTTGGAAACCTTATTTGAATTGGAGTTTACTGAAGGTTAACATTCACTACCCATAGTTTGTGGGAACTTCGCTTTCAGTCCTGTGATGAACAGAAAAGTTGCTAGAACAAGTTGAGTTTTACTAACAGGCTCAATCCGGTTGTTGCTGATACAGCAAAGCTGCAATACCCACTAGCTCTCCAGCTGGCATTGATTCAAAGGTTTGTAAAGTCAAGAATTGATTTACTACATGCTGCATATTAAGTTGGAAAAGCAACCACAGGTTAGTTACGCATTCAAATAAAGCAGATGAGAATCTGCAAACATTTGCAAAAACTAACAGCTTATGAAAAGTGGAGCTTTTCTGCAACAAACATTAAAGTTCTAGATATCAGTTGTAGCTTGAGTATTGAAGAGCAAATTTAAATTAAATAGCCAAAATAGCATCAAAAGGCGGATAAATTTTTGCTGATAATCAAAGGTTACTAAAAAAGCTTACTGGTTGAGGTCAGAAGTAAGCGCTCCTGAACTTTGTGGTTATGACATAATATGTCACTTCTCCTTTTTTTCACTACTTTATAACCTTAGTGTGTTTCAACAGAGTATTTGCTTATGGCATCTAAAGTCTTCGGCAGCTGCTAGTTTTACAAGTATGTGAGTGATCTGAGCCGATTGCATAAATGGAAACAAACAAATTACTTATTTCTTCATTGAAAAGTCGTCCATTATTATCAGGCTAAATGGTACAAGTTCATTACAGACTGTGTGGAAAAACTGGGAATCTTCTATTCTCGTATTGCTATTTAGATTGTACACGAAAGATCAGAAACTATTCTCTAGGAGCCATAGAATCTATTAGGCATTATACTGGCTCGCTCATCAGTTTACATTGATTGATATCTCAAATAATTGAATTGCTTGTCAATCTAGGCATGCAAAACTCAACCGGGATGGTTATTTTAACAAAGAAATCTCCTGCATTGCATAATAAGAAGCATTTTTAGGGTATGATCAATTTGTGAAATCGTTACTTGATTATTATTGTAGAGCAACTCTTGGATTCAGTTCATAATATCAAATTGTTCAGAATAAAGAAAGCTGTTTTGACAGAAATGCTTTTTACAAAATGCTGGTTGCTACATGAGAATTTGACGCTAAACAATACCAAACACTTTTTGGTCCCTCAATAGCTACCTTTTACCAATGGAATTGTCAATAAAACATTTATTGCATAATCACTGCCTCAAGAAAATAAGGTTTAACCCTCTTTCTGTTTTCTCCCGCCATATTCCCTTCAATATACTTGAATGCTAAGTTCTATATATATGACGAAGCACAAACACTACAATTACCTAAAATATTTTGAGCAGCATTGCTAACCATTTTTATATTCAAGTTGCTATTTATAAAGTTCCACATGATTTGAAAATAAAGACGCTGAATATACAGAATGCTTAACTGCATGAGCACAAATATAAAATTGAAAACCAAACATTGAACAGCTGTCCATACCTGCACATTAACCACAACTTGTCTTCTCTTTGTCTCAGCATTATATTCTTCAGTAAGGATTGGTGTCTGAGTGAATACTGGAGCTGAAACAGAGGTGTTTATTTTGTTGTACACTGCTCTGTTAGTGTCGTTGTTAAAAAATTTGAAAGTGAGAACTATTAAACGACATAAAAAACAGTAGTTTCAAAACTGGGCCAATAACTATTTAATATTTCACGCATTAATTATGCACGAGCCTTTAAACCACAATATCTAACTACCTCAAACTCTATTATAGAGCTGGGTATATTTCTAAGCTAAAACATGCTGTCTGATGATTGGTGCAGGTTTTCTTTTATTCATCCTAGTGAAGGACAGCACAAAGCACTCCATACAAATGGTGCTTTTTATGGGAACACATTTCCCCACAAAAGTGAGCTAACATGACTTCTGCTGTTGAATGTCAAGATGAAACAGGAGCAGTTTCCTAATCTTTAAGGGATAAATATTTGTTTTTTTCTATTCTGCCAACTGGTTTGGATTTAAGTTGAAAAGGACATTTGATTTTTCGGTATACCTAAATTTCTCTAAAAACAAATTGTTGAGGGAAAAATGACGGCGGTGATAATGGCAAAAACCTGTCACTCACCAGCGCAGAGTGTCCTTGCTACCAAAGTCTGCACATCACTGAACCCGGCAGCATTTCTTGCTCTAAACCTGCATGAAACTTCTGCATACGGTTCATATCCGCATATTTTCATGTCGTTTAACTGTATATTGAGCTCTATCCATTCACCTTCCAACTTGTACTGTAATGTAAATTCCTTACCAGTAATTTAATGCAAAAAAAACGCAGCAGAAAACTCAATCCAGTTCGGAGTTACATGAAATATTTTGTTTTAAGTTGTTGAAAGAAAATTATAAATTGGTCTCAAAAACTCAGCAGTTATTTACTGGGTTTTCGAATGCAAATCCAATTATTTATCTGCATATAACCTGATTAGCCCAGATTATGAATTGATCCAAGTTTCAACTTGAAACAGGATAAATAAATTAATGTGGACAAAACATGTGATGTTGATGTTGAGTATAACTAAACATAGTTTGATATGTCAATTGATGTGGTCAAGAGTCATTAAACAGTAGAATTTATCCAACAAACTCCGATCCTAGTAGTCTCTTACTCAGTACCTGGTAAGTATTTACAGTTCCTCCAGGATACTTTGGTTTACTCCAACTAAGTTTTACACATTCTCTAGTTGTTCCTGTTAAAGTTATCTGATTTGTATCAAACTGTGGAGCTGAAAAAATAAATAGAAAGCATTAAACTTCTTTTTTACAGGTATTTAAGCATTTTTCCTTCTTTTATTAAAAAAAACGTCTATATGAGTCTCAGATTAAAAACAAGATTTCTTGCATTTGAAATTAACTTTTGTTAAAATTATTATTAAATAAATGTGAAAAATGGTGAGGGGAAAACAAGTTGAGACTGATTTGAAACACTTAGGCTAATTTGTTCTACGCTTCAAATTTCACTGAGGAAACAAAACCTTCAACATTATTGAACTTGAGGATGAAAAGATAAAAAACAACTTTGTATTGGAACTTTCTAATCATTTTCACAAGATACTCCAGGAATGGGATGACTCTTTTTTTACCTTACTTGTAGCCATGCAAATGTGATTGAGACAAATAAACTGCTGTAACCTCTTTGGTGAGTTCTCACCTAAAGCATTGGATGTCCCACTCTCACCCAAGACAACAGAACATCCAATAGAGTTTTTAGCTTTAACAACGAAGTCATAGGGTTGAACTCCGTCTAGATAAAATACAGCACTCCTTCCTGTCTGAAGTCCAGAACTGACTGCACCTTGTATGCCATATTTGTACTGTACTGTATCATCACAGTTAGCTCTGTCTGGTGCCTGGAAAAGCAACCTGACTCTCTTCCTTCATTTGAAACAAAGAAAGCCCTACGGAGCTTGCAGAGTGAGGGACATATAGTACACCAATTTTTGAACTAGATTTCTTAGGATTATTTCAGCTTCATTCACCTCTTGATTTAAACTTCTAACTTTGTCATGTTTGTTAAAATGCTAACAAATTGTTAATGGTACGAGTAATGCAGTATTCAGTATGCTACCTGCCAAGAAGCTGAGTACCTCCATCTAGTACGCCCACTGTGTTGTGTAGTTGTACTAGTCAGACTGAGTGATTGTGGTACTGTTGGTTCTGAAAATGACAAAGTCACAACAATTATGCAAATCCTAAAACTTTGATTTAGTCAGTGATGACAAAAAATATACAATCAGGCCAATGCCCATGTTTGTTTTGTAAATGTGAAAGCAAAAAGAGTTCAGTTCTAAGTTAAAGGTGAATAATCTATGTAAATGTGACAATAACTCACCAGCACAATCAGTTACATCAGATGCACCTATGGCTCCCCAACCAGCACTGTTTCTGGCTCTAACCCAACATGTAACTTGTGTATTTGGTAGATGACCACATGAATCTTTGGATACGTCTGAACCAACACCCATATAAGTATCTCCGTCACATTTGTACTAGAATCAATGGCTAACCACTAAACAGTTTATAGCAGAATATGCATCATCCACACATCAAGTGTTACACATGTCATATAACTGCTCTCCTTGTTTTTATTTTGTTGGGAAGACTTAAAAGTAAGACATATTCATTGGTACCCAGCTAACTATAGATACTCAGGTTGTTGCAGTGAAAACACGATTAAGAATTGAATGTTTGATAGACACTCTGAAAATTTGAGCTGGGCGCCCTATTAAACTGTTTAGCTTCACCTTCCAGTAGTGATGGAAACGGGTACTCATTCGCCTCGGACCACGACCAGTGCGACCCGTGCGAATCTGAATTAAATCCAACATTTTTGAATCCTAACAAATCCATAAGTGTTCGGCCTTTCATTGGTCAATTGCGACTATAGTAAAAGCATATAATAGTAGTAATGCGCTGATCTAGTTACGTATGCCGTGTTGTGTCTATCGTTTTCAATGTCCGTCGTCATTGCCTTAATCATCCAATACCTTGCAATTTGAGGACCGCCGGGACTCTGTGTATACTTTCAACCAGTAGACTAGCAAACAAAATCACTCAAGCATATCAATCACATGTGATGATTGCTAGTCAAGAGCGCTAGTAGTAATAAATAAAAAAAATGTCAAAGAGAAGCTTGGTCTGCAATTAATTCTCACTGCTCACTCAACAACATGCTCAATCTAGTAACTACTATCTATGACATATGCAATCAATTCAATTGACTTGACCAGTTCACTCGACCAAGAACACTGAACTTTTACTATATTACTTTCTACTTCTCGATAATTCCAACAATAATTAAGCAAAGTAAATGATATTTATTATTGATTATAGGTAAACATTTGTAGTTGTATTGATAATAAATCAGTAACATAATTAATTTCTATCTATTGTTGACCCTAATTAGGATGTTTTAGTGTTAGCAAAAATTTCAAAAAAGGAAGGAAAATGCTGCTCGCTATTTCTTGGTACTTGAGCTGTGCTAAAATTGCGTTGATCATCAAGTAACCTAGAGACATGTTTGACCTTCCATAAAAACCTGTTTAAACAAGGAGTTGTCAAACGTAAATAGGATTGGGACCCGATCGCCTCAGACCGGTTTGATATGTGAGTGGAAAGATTCGGAATCGGACCAAACCTGAATTTTTTTGGAACGTTCCATCACTATCTTTCATCATTCACCTGATGCAGATATAAGAGCAATGTGTATTCAAACAGAGTCTCCATCCCCATATCACAACCTACATTTTCAACAGAGCTACTGAGTGGCCGTTTATAAACAATCAATTACTACCTGATACCAATCAATGGATCCTCCAGGATACTGTGGTGGAACCCAGGCAACTCTTACACAGTAGGCACCTTTTGCTGTCACTGTGACTTGTCCTGAGCTAAACTGTGGATCTACAAAAGTATAACTGGTGAGACTTTAATGTAATATTGGCAGCCTGGTAAGTGTACCTACTGGTAGGCCATATTACCAACATATAGTGATTGGGCACTACATCTTATCCACATTATTATGAGTTTATCTATTGAATAGTGAAAAGCGAAACCATCTAAAGCATTGTAAAACCTTTGTGTTTAAACTAACTGAGTACACCAGATCTTCCATTTTTTTCTCTTGGAGGAGAAAATCCAACAGAGTTTTTAGCCTTTACACTAAACCCAAATGGTAAATCTCCATCAATATAAAATGTAGCTGTAGTTGTAGTTTGTAGAGCTGATGTAGACTCTCCTGTTACATTGTACTGATATTGTAGAACATCTGGACAGTTGGCTTTTGATGGTACCTGAAATATGAAGTATGAGATTAATTGCATTTATGTGCTAGTGGTTGTTTTCTACAAAGCTTGGATCTATGCTTGTGTGCAACCTTCAGAACTAAAATATATGCTGTACAAAAAAGTGAAATGACGTTGTTGACAATGTATTGACAATGTGAAATGAATTGTTTCAGAATTTTTCATCATAATGTTTTACAAAGTAGCTATATGATGAAATCAGTTCAAGGTGTAAAACTCAATATTTTTTAAATACACTTTACAACCTTAATTTTTTTTTCAAAGTTTCTATGATCATACAGTTTTGCCTAACATCATTTTATTAACATTTTTGTTGCGGCTGTTATAATGGCTGAGAAGCTTTGAGATTTCAATAAGCATTGATAAACTGAAAATGAGAATATTTCAGACACTCTAAGGAGTACTATATAGTACTTTGACCTGACATTAAATTACGTGTAATCTCACCACCCAGTTGACAGTATAAATCCACCTTTCTCTGCCACTGTGTGTGGTTTTTACAGTGTTGAGAGTTATCTCCCCTGGTACATCTGGCACTGCAACATACCACACATACTTGCTGTTTGTAGAGTCAGTAAAGAGTCAGACGTTATATCTTAGCGCATATCGATGAATTACCTGCACAGGGTACAGAGGCAATAAAGGAGTAAGTGGGACCAGTACAGTCTATCCCTTGTATTGTACAGGATACAGTAAATGTGTATGTCTGTCCTGCATTTAACCCATCAAATGTTGTACTCAATCTCTCAGATAAGGTACTGTGTGCAATAGACTTACTCTCTCCACCACTGACTTTCACTGTGTACCTGTAAACAGTAAACTAATATAGGGCTGTCATCCAGGTGTTTTTGAGGTTCACAAATCAAACGGCAAGAAATGTCTAATCCTTCCGCATAATTTGAAGTTTAGTAATGCTGTGTGTATTAGGATTGGAGTATGTTTTCATTTGCTGTCAACTGGTTTATTGAATCAGCAAAAGGGAACAGTATTTTTTGTTAATTGTGAGCAGAGAGCTTTTTGAGCACTTTTACAAAGTTTTTTTGTTTTTTAATGGGACAAAATACTGTTATGATCCAAGCAAAAAAGTATTTTTCACAAAGTGCTAGTACATAAATTAATTAAGGAGATTTTGTACAAGTGAGGGATAATGTAAATCACATATAGGATACACATGAAATTGTTTATAAGTGAAAGTAACAATTACTGGTGGGTTTGTGGATGACTCAGTTTGATTTAAAAAATTTCTTGAACACAAAAGTAAATTACTGGTGCTTAAATAATTATTAATGTTTCCTTCGCACTTTTAGTTTCTTTAAGACTTGTATGGTCAAGGAGGTTAAATGAAGAGATTTAGCTGTTGTTCATTGAAATTTTAAGTTCATAGTTGTGCAAGAATTCAAAGCCGTTGTAAAACCAATTTCTTTTGATAATTTTAATAAGGAGTGAAACGGAAGACAGAATTGGTTGTTGCTTACCATTGTGAGGCTTAGTCAAATCAGTAAAAGTGTAGGTCTCACAATTTTTACTCTGACAAATAAAGTTAATCAAGATGTAGAAGAAGTCAAAGTAAACGTGTTTTTTTTGATTTTTGAATAAAATGCATCGAACAATGGGTTTGTAATATTTATCTAGCTATGGCCACTACAACAACCAATTTTAGGCACAATATCATCTCATACCAACAAAGCTATTTTAGGATTCAATGAAACTTCTGTGGAACTAAATTGTCAGTGATCAGCTCAACTCATTGGGTAAAAAGTATCAGTTCCGAGTAAAGCATCAGTTTGTAATTACACAATGAAATCTATGCGATCATAATCATAGTGGTATAGTCATAGCTACATCCCTTGTTGTTGATTGTAATAAACAAGCACCCCTCAACATTTTCGATGCTAAAGAAAATTGCTTTTAAAGAATTGTAGAATATTTTCAAATACAGTAAAAACACTTTTATTCAGAACTCCGTAACCTGAAAACATGCTAAAATGACACCACAATCATGATGCTTGACTACACAACCCACATGATGAAAATGTAAGTTTGGCTTTGCGGTTCGACAAAAATTTTAGCATTGTTCTACCCTAGATTTTTCGTTTTTGCTACAACAAATGGAAAAATCAAGTGATTTGCAAACATTACTCAGTTCCAAGAAAAAATACTAGCTTGCACTCTCCCAAATTTTTTTCACATCAGAAGCTTTGCAAAAACTGAAGGTCTGAAGTACTAACTGCACAGTTAACATAGTAGTCTGCATTAATAATTTTCAATGAGTTGAAATATCTTTAGAAAATGTAATTTCAACATTTTCTTACAAAATCCAATGCAAAAATTTTTGTTATCATTTAAATGTGGTCCTAATATCAAATAAAAACAGTTGAGACAACTAGCAAGCCAAACAAAATTCACCCAATGAAGTACGCATACACATTTAAATAATTACTCTGTGGGTGGAGCTTCTCCTATCATCTGTTCACTCCACTGTAGAAATGAGACAGCAATTGATGTAGATGTGGTAGAGTCTGCTTTACCTTTCAAGTCTCCACTCAACTGTGGTAGTTCTACATTAATATATACTAAAACTAGTTGCAGCTATACAGATCGATATTAACTATAAAAACCAGACACAATGGACACCGTTGGCTAACAATAACTTATTATTGTCTGTGTTCCCCAAATGTCTTGAAAAGAGATGACATGTCAAAATGGAGACATAACCAAGTCACTTGATTCTTTTTAATAAATAATAGTTTTTGATCCATTTTAATTAAATGGTATACAGGGCAAAAATTCACACTGTAGCAAAGAAATCTCATGAGATGCGCCTGCTTTGGTATTTATGAAATTATCTTGTATCTTACCAAATCCATAGATCTGTACTTCTCTCAACTCTACTCTAGTCTGTGCACTACTTATACTAAAGAGTCTAGTAATTGGATATTGGTATCCAACATTACATTGTACTGTGTAGGAATCTCCTAATGACTCCAGGCTGAAGTAACAGTTTTTCCATCCACTTGTTCCATCTGTGACTGGTTCTGCCACTGTGTTACTTGGATTAAGCAGGAAATACACATTTTTCAAGCGGCTGGCTAGAAACCACATCAAAAAACAAAGTTTGCTTTGG